>OZ025242.1:13126560-13341560 GCA_964019155.1 Osedax fenrisi
GTTTGAAATTTAGGAGGCAATATTGCCTAGTAGGGGAAAGTCTCCGATTACCGACCGCTAAATGATTATTTGTAATAATGTATTCAATATTAAATATAAGTATTTGAAATTTTGTAATTAGGGTAATATTATGGCAATGAATAATGTGGCTATTTTAAATGTTTGATATAATTAAATTTATAAGAATAAACAGGGGGTCGTTAATCGGATACATGTGCCTAATACCGACCCCCTTCTCCTATTACCGACCCCCTAACTTAATAGTGGTATAAATAATTGTAGTATTATAATATCCAATAAAAATAGTATATATATATACATAAATATAATTAATTATAACATGCACGTAATTTATTTTTTATTGAATATATGTTTTAATAGTAATATTAAATTTAAATTTAAACTTTATAGTAATTATATTAAAATAGTGTATATTATTATTTAATATGTATTTATTAATCAGTATGTATTTATCAACCGGAATCATGAATCCTAAATATATATCAATGACACATAAACAACTTACGACATATTTTAAAGTAAAATACGAATCTATTTTGATTGGATATTTTAAATCATATGGGGTCGGTATTAGGGTAATGTAAGTGGTCGGTAATAGGAAAATCATATGGGTTGTTCTAATTAAAATATATTGGTTAATAGTTATTCAAATTAAATTATTTGTATAATACTTATACAAATGTTATTGATCTACACTATTTTGCACAAAATTAAGTTTTCTTTTAATTAATAAAGTATTTACAATGATTTAAAAAAAGTTATAATTCAAATATTTAAAAAGTAAATCGGAGACTTTCCCCTATATACTATAGTATATGCTATAGTTTTTAATAATTGCATAAGATTATGGTCGAAGTATTATCACATAATAATTAAACATGTTACATTTATAATTTTACATAGATAATGGATCTTTTGGTTAATGTCCATTTAATCTTATTTCTCAAATATGGCTGTATATATGAAGAAGAATAAGTTTTATTATAAAATAATGTTATATTATTAAAATAAAAACTACATTACATTTTTATTGTATTCTAAAATATACATAATTTTTCATTTATAATATTGATATCAAATTTATATTTAACAAATATAAACTAAAAATAGAATTAGAAATTAATAGTTTGCACGCAAATTTTCATTATATTTACAAATTAACCTACCCAGTAAACCAACATTTAAATTTGTTTTAAAATTTAACGAATATTGAACATTTTCATAGATACCTTAAAACATCTTATTTATGAATGCATTTATAAATGACATTATTAATATTATATTTTAATAAAATAGTAAATTTGAAATATATATATAGATATATATATATATATATATATATATATATATATATATATGAAACTAATGATAATGTATAACAAACTATAATAATGTAAAATGTATTACTTTAAAATATGTAATAATTGTAATTTTTTATATAATATATATATATATATATATATATATATATAGCGCTACCTCTGCACACCCGACAAGTGTCATGTCCTTATTCTGTGTGGATAATGTCCTCCATTCAGATCTGACCTTGACGACCCTATCGGCTACTGCTACCATACCGCACTCTGGACATATCATTTCTCCTGCTTGACTCTTGTATATTAGTTTTGCTTATGGGTGGAATTCGCACATTTTTCTTAAAATATAAGATGATTTATCTATGTTAATAGTTAGTTTATTTTCTGATAACCATATATTTAATTTATTATGTTCATTATTCATGGTTAATTTAAGAGTATTAGCATCTTTATCTTTAAAAATTAAATTAGTATCGTCAGCGAATAAAATAGGAATAGAGGAATTAAAAAAATATGTAAATCATTAAAAAATTTATTAAAAAGTAAATGACCTAAAACAGAACCTCGAGGAACACCAATATTAATATTTCTAAAATCAGACTTTGTATCATTATAAATAACACATTGTATTCTATTTTCAAAATAAATTGTTAAACAATCTTTTGCAACACCTCTAAAACCATAATTTTCCATTTTTGTTATCAGAAATTTATGATCTATTGTATCAAAGGCTTTACATAGATCGATTGATAAAATAGCTGATAACAATTTACTTTCCAAATTATTAGTAATATTTTCCATAAGATAATTCAAAGCATCATTTATACTATTATTTTTCCTAAATCCAAATTGAGATTCATTAGAAAATGTATTCATGAATTCATTAATTCGATTTTTAATTATCTTTTCAAATATTTTGGAAAATTGTGATAATAGAGAAATTGGTCTATAGTTACCTGGTAAAGTTTTGTCGCCTTTTAAAAATAACATGAACTTGAATTTTTTTAAGTATATTTGGTAAGTACTTTGCGAAATAGAAATATTAAAAAGATGTTGCAATATATATTTTATTTCATCCATAGTATTTTTTATTAAATTTATATAAATTTCAAATACAAATTTATATAAATTTCAAATAAGTCTTTAGAAGTATTCATAGCGCAATTTTTTACAATATCAACAATTTCAGAAATTTAAATAGGGTAAAGATAAAAAATATTTGAATTTATTAGTTCTGATGGAAATATATATTTATTAGTTTTAGAAATTTTATCAGATAACGATTTCCTTAAAGTACAAAAATGATTATTAAACATATTCGTGGTTTTTAAATCATCTTCTTTGATAATGTTATTGAATGGACAATTAATTTTATTTTTTGAATTTGGATTCAAAATTTCATTTATAGACCTCTATTTTTTTTAAATATTCTTTTCATTTTCAATTTTTTTTTCTAAATATAATTTTTTGAAAGTCTGATTAAAGATATTAATATATTTTTATAAGATATAAATATTTGTTTATTAAAAGTAGTATTATTTATATATATATATATACATATATTTATAATTATAAGATAACATATAATACCTTATATTCTATAAATTCATTAGTATAATTATAATATTTTAAAATTGACGCTATATTATAAATTAATAAATTTATAACTATTTTTTAAATTCATCATAATAAATAAACGTAATCAAAATGATAATTAATCAAACATATACGTAACTATTACAAATATATTACGTATATTGATCATTGATACACCCTGTAGAGATCTCTGAAGGATTACTTATCTGACAACCCGTCCAAGCAATGCTTCGTCACCAATGAGAAAGGACGCGATAATCTAAAATGGATCAGCTGGAACATAGACGTAACCAACGTCAATTAACTAGGTCAGCGTATTAACTCCCTATGCTCCACTATTAAGAACATCATGCCAGATATCGTATTCCTTCAGGTGAGTGAGACTCGCATATTATAATATATCTATATATATATAATAGATATATCTATTAGTGTCCGTGTCAATCTTGATATCGTTGTGTATATGTGTTAGCGATGTAAATGGACATCATTATAAAGTCTCGCTATATATTCAAAAAGTATCAGATTATGTATTGTAATTAAGAGTATACAGTTTCATGGTAAAATATTAAAATATATCAGATCGTATTATTTAAATATACAATTTACATCTCTAATATATACAGTGTATCCTTGATATACAGTCAATTGGTCCATATACAATGCCAATGGCACTGTATATGTTGCGTATATAACTAAACATTACGAGAGTTGCTATTCTAATGTTACATGCGTCTACCTATATAACATGTACACTTATACCACATGACTACCATCAGGTAACGACGGAGGTTTATCATCAGCATCCCCCTTCCTCCTCGTCCACAACCACCACCACTACCAGCACTACCAGCACTACCAGCTCTATAATGGTGGTGGAGTCTGATCCAGATCCGACGACGCTGCAATATTTCGCTGTAATCCAGGAGTCTGTATCGTGCATGTGTTTCGGTATCAGTAGTGGTAATCGGACCCCGTACACCAAATAGCCACATCTACTTCCCTCTACTCCGTATTTAATAACATTTCTGACTCGCAGAACTAGACGCTACGATGTGAGGCTGCTGCCTATTCATCTCTTACTTCATCCTTCTTCTCTACCTCTTCCTCATCATTATTCGTGTCCTATATCGCTATAACCTATATCTATAACATTAACATAGGGGGAATGTGGATTATTAAAAGAGTGATAACTTGAGAGAATGATAATTTAATCACTAATATTTGTATTATTATTTATATAATACGCATATCTACATTATATAATATTTATAGAAGGTAATACTGGTATAAGACAATGAATTTAGAATGTATATTTCAGTAAATATTCTAAGATATATTGTATACGCTATGCATCGCTATCGATGTGCATTACTCGCCTGTATTGCCTACCCCCCAGTTATATATTTACATTATAAATATATGTCTTACTTTTTAAAATAATTATCTATACTTGTATAATTTTAATTATAATTTTATATATTTTTATTTACATATTTTATAATTATATTTTTAATTATAATTTTGTATATCATATTTGTAATCTAATCTGTATTGCTACTTTTTGCATTGCTCAAGTTATTGATCATCTAGTTTGTATTACACAAATATATTACATTGCAAACATATCAAATATCAACATTACCTATGCCATCCACACACTCTCACGCACACAGCTATGCCTAACTACAGTCTACAGTGTACACTCTCACACAGAACTAGATGAAACCGACCCGCATCAGAAGGTAGAGAGAGGTATGTCAACTAGCAGACCTGAGATACCTGAGTGGATCAGATGTCTCTCTCACTAGGTCATGCAGGATAATGACTATGCTTAGAGGCAGTACCTCATGATATCTCCTCGGGTATGTGAAGCACCTCTTGCTTCATTACAATCGTTCCTCGTCTAAATAATAACATTGCATACTTGTTACTCTAAAGCATCTGTTCTCTACTGTAGAGACCCTACCTACTGTAATAGTTAACTATTTATGATATTTCTGAATATCATACTCCGACACATACTTTTTAGTGATATATTATCTGTTTTCATTAATTATTTACAAAGACAATAGGTATATATCTCTTAATTTGTAAATATAAAAGTGTATTTCCATCACAGAATGCACTGATAAAATCACTAAAAATTAAATCTCAAGCAAAGTAGAATAATGAAATTTATATTTTGTATTCAATCCCTTCTTAAGTTTGTGTTAATACACCTGCAACTTAACACTCCTCTATATATAACTAAATATACTTATTTATGTATTACTTAATACAATTAATTAGCGATATAATGATTATTTATATTCTTGTGTATTGTAAAGTTTACTTTATTGCTTATAATATGATTAATTATATAAAATATGTAATTAGAAGAATGGGATGGAAGTATAATACAAGTATTCATAGTTTGGAACAGAAGAATAATAATATTATATGTTGAAGATTGTAGTTGTTGAGGCTGTAATGGTAGTCTATGCCTGAATGTGAATCATACTCTCATATAGTATTGCTACTCGTTTAAAGGGAAATATGGGATTTTGGTATTATATGTGATTTTGTGTATTATATTCAATACTAATATCTTAATATATAATTTTTATTATTATAAATAATAATCGCATTGAATTCAATACATTTTAATTCATAAATATTATACAATGTTATAAAACAAATGATAATAATAATGTTTTTAATAGTTAATGATATCTATATATTTATTATGTTTAATGCATTTTAATTGGTCAATATGATTAATAAATGTCGCTATAGTACAGTATTAATGCATAGTTGTAATAGTAGTTTATATATATTTTATATACAGCTATATCCTATGATTTTTTATTTATACAATTTATATTACTAAATAAACATCCACTAGGGTTCAATAAAGCCAGAAGTACTATGTTTCAAGGTAATTAACATATAATGTGATAGCGCGAACTTTATCGCTATATTTACTTTTGTTTTCTATAATTTTACTTTGTAAGTGAACTCTATATAGGTGGAAACTGGCTATTATACCATATTAATATCCTACCCATTTGAACATATATATTTTACTGAATAATAATAATTATAGGTTAATATATTTATTATACTGATCTAACAAGGTATTATACAATATTAAATATGTAAATTTAAAAATATAATAATCTAAATAAATAAATAGTTTGAATAAAATCACAGATATATATTTACATTAATTACTTTATTAAATATATAATTTTTCGTAAATTAGTTATTCCAGTTAGTACACATTAGCATACTACCTGTTTAATATTAAAATATTATATATATATATATATACAGAAACAAATAATAATAAATATGTAATCATTTAAATATAACTCTCACATAGTAAGTAGTTTCCATTTCTTCATGAGAGTAGCGGGAATTTAGTCCTGTATCCTGTATGAATAAATAATATTAATTTATATATATATAATATATATATATATATATATTTATATATATATATATATATTTTTAATTTGTATTCAAAGATAACGACGTGTCCATATAATAGTCGCTATCCCAAAGAGGGACATGTTTAGTTATAATAAGGACATACTAAGGACATACTAATCAGCGTTATTATGAAATGTATGTTGAAAGATACAATAACGTATTACGTATATAATCATGATTTATATCTATTAAAACATATAATTTATATTATAATATAGTCTTCTTATATACCTACAATACATATCAATATAAATATATATATATATATATATATATATATATATATATATATATATAATTTTACTATTGTATACAAATATATTATAATAACATAATAATTCATTTTAAATATTATAATTATTAATTATTGAATAGTTTATGATTTTTCAATCTCCCTAATGTTAAATGATTTTGAATAATATTAATATATATTAATCAATATATATATTGATTATTAATAACGTAATTACCTTTTTAAATATAATGAATTAGATATGTATTATATACTAGGTAATATACATTATACATACATTAATAGACCTACATTAACCTGGTATATGTTCTTTGCATTCTGCCATAAGATATTTTGTAATACTTGAATACTTATTGTGACTATTATCACACACTGTTGTGATACATTTACGTACATTTAAATACCATATATATTTACAACTACATATAGCGACTGGACCTGGTTGCACTACTATCCGTGATAGTCTATAAAACCTTACGAAGGTGTTGTATTCTATATTTATAGTATTTAATGATAAGATTAGCAGGTTTAAACGAAATGCTCCATAAAATGTATTCATGGATAGGTTTGCTATTTGATTGTTCATAATATATAATTGTTGTAACTTAGCAGGTAACCATCTAGTTGGCAATCGAGTTAATTCGTTATCACCAATATCAAACATCCATAGTTTATTAAGATTAACAATATTCATATTATCTATATTAACTATTTTATTACTATTCAAATCAAGATATTCTAAATTAATCAATGGGTGACATCACGTCCTATGTATTTAAGCTTGTTGTCGGTTAACATTACACCTGTAAGTTCAGTATGTGTTGTTTTATTGTTCGATGCACTTGACCAAAAAGCTTTCGAATGTATCGTTACTATTTTATTATGATCTAAAAGTAAAGTTTTTGTTTTAATGCCCAATAGAATACAAGCCTGTATACTTTTCAGTCGATGTCCAATTTCAACCTGTACAGGAATACATTCACAATAGTATAAGTTAATAGATGTATTCACGGACGTATACGTATGTATACATACTATTATGTATACATACTATTATTTATTGGTACAGTTCAGTATACGCGTATTATACATAGGATTTAGATACACGTATTATACCTAACACTATTTATATACTTTACAATATATTCTATATAGACTTAAGTCATAATAATCATTATGTATTTAAAATATATTAGGTGTTATAAATAATATGTATCATACATATACGTTATAAAGATACATTCACAATAAATTAATAATACATAATATATACATAATATATATATATATATATATATATATATATATGTGTGAATGTGTGTGTCACTAAATAAATAAATTAGTAGTTACTAACCACACTATATATAGTATCAGATTTTCTAAAGATAGGAATATCTTTACCGGTATAAAATATACACTGTATGCCACCATCGTAACACAGACACCCATTAATATCATTAGCAGGACATTCAGACCACTGGTCACTACTACTATACGGTATTACTATAACAATGCAACATATTACTGATAACTTCACTACACGCATACTTAGAGGTTGCTAATTAAATGAATTCAATTATTACCAACAACATTATATAGTTATTTATGATGACTCGGTAGGTTTTATAACCATACTATATTATATTACTAACTTTAGTAGAACCAGATAATACATATTTGCACCCACATTATAAAAAGTGGTCGTAAACAAGTAAATCGTCCTTTGTATAAATATAAGTGTGAACGTAAAGTATACATGTAGGCCTATCTATATATATATATATATATATATATATATATATATATATTTGAACTGCCTGTGTGGCTTAGTGGCTAAGGCGTCGGACACACAAGCAGTAGGACACGGGTTCGACCCTGGTCCGGACCATTAATTAATTTTATAAAATGGGTCTTAAAATATTATTTAGAAGTGATCTTATATAATTGTGTATAAATAAATGATCGGCTCTCGTTAAAACCATGGATGCCTTAACATGATAGCGGCTTCGAAGGGACATTAGAGCCATATATGGTTATAAGTGAAAACTTCATCTAAGTTCCTGGATGGGATGAAAGGACTCCACCAAATAAAATAATAATAACAATAACAATAACAATATATATATATATATATATATATATATATATATATATATATATATATATATATATCTACATGTACATAATATAAAATATATGCATTCACTATACAGTTAATAATACTTGATTATATCATTATAATTCGTTATCATTGTATAGTTTTATTGTATTATCATGTAATTGGAGAGTACTCTCTTTGTGAGTTGAGATTACGAGATAATATCTAGTTATCTCCTTTGAGCAGAAATTGTATTTACCAAATTTTACTTTATGAACTCAATAAACTATTAATATAAGTAAAATTACTTGTTTTAATATAATTATAACTTTATTGAAAATTTAAATCAATTGTATGTATTATTACACGTATACTAGACTATGGATATATATTTTCAAAATAACTATTCTGAGTAAATTGATTTTTAGGTTTTATATTGAAATACAAACTTTAATATATTAAATAGATATATATATATATATAATATATATAATATATATATATTAGGGATAAACACAGGTTTGCGATACCCGGTATACCGTTTATTGACAGAATACACAGAGGTAGTGGATAGTTAACGAAAGTGTATGTCAGTGAACGTGGCTATTAAAGTAGGATATTTGAAATACATTCGTATTCAAATTAGCCTATACAAATATTACCATATGCAATGATATTACAAAATACCATAGTCATAAAATATAGTAATAGTAATATATAATATACTTATAATATGATATATGGCCTAGTTTACATAGTGCAAAAAGATACTATTACACAACATATACTGTACAATGTACATGTATGATTCGTGGACAAATAAACTATATATATTATATATATATATATATATATATATATATATATATATAAATAATGATAATAATAATATTTATTTATCGAAATCTCATATATATATATTGAATATATATTGAATACATACAATTAGCGAATTAAAAATAATTAAAAATTAGAATTAAAAAATATATATATGTCATGCTCATGTATCAACACACCTACGTACTCCGTATGGTTGATTTTAAATTCAATATATATATATACTAACTAATAAGTAGTATAATACATAATATTTATGACTTTATCTTTTAAACATTATATATTATATATAGGAATAATAATTATGATAAGTATGATAATTAATATAATAATATAATATTATTAAATATTGCATATTAATGTCATAATAATTTAAAATTTAAAAATTAAATTATAATAAATTTAAAAAGTATACCGTTTAATTATTATGAATATAAAAAACACTGAACTTATTAATAATATAGGTGTAATAATATTAAATATTTAATATTAATAATATTAAATGTTTCATTATTTTTATATTTTAATGGTTTTTAATATCTCCAAGATCACTTTAATCTTACGTTTTAAAATAGGATTTTGAATAAATATATTAAAATTACGAATTTTAAATAAAACAATCACGTGATTTATATATATTGGGAGAAAAAGAATTGGAATAAAAATAATTATTGAATTAATTTTCATATTATAAATATAAATTGGTAGCAAATTCACTACCCAATATTTAAAGTTTGCTACCCAATTTTCATTTTGGGTAGTGAATTAGCTACCCAATCTAAAAATAGATTTGTCTAAATATAGTTAAAGCAGTTTATTATCATATTTAATTTGTATTTGAATCAAATTGTTTGTTTATATAAAATATCAAACGGATATAACAAAGGGCAAATAGTATATATTCGCCATTATTTGAAAAATAATGAATTTATCCTAATGTTATGACAGAAGTTATTCATATTCTCCATTATTTTAATACTTAAATAATAATATATTTAAATAATATTAATAATTTATTATTTAATAAATGGCAGATTTTTAATAAATATTTATAAAATGGCGATTAAATGCATTATTATTATTCTATAGAATTTATTGAAAATCTGCCATTTATTAAATAATAAATTCTTCAATATTTTAATTCTTAAATAATAATACATTTATTCGCCATTTTATAAATATTTATTAAAAATCAGCCATTTATTAAATAATAAATTCTTCATTATTGTATTACTTAAATAATAATAGAATAATAATAACATTTAATCGTTATTTTATAAATATTCATTGGACAACTGAAATTTAATAATATACTCCAGTAATTAGAGATATAACACTTTTAATTCATGATATTACAATTATATCAACAAGAACTTAATAATTAAACTTAATCCATATAATCATATATTTAGGGCAGCTACCCACACAATTAGGGCCCTTCCCAATTTGGGTATCTGGGTAGCTCTAGAATGAACACTGATATATATATATATATATATATATATATCAATCTAATTAGGTTAATTTGTAAAATTAATGAAAAAAGTAATATGTCTTTCCACATTCATTTGTATTTCATTTTTAGCAACATTCTATAAATTTGATCATTTCCATGAAAATTCTAGGAAAATTATCAAAAATATATTATCATTTAAATAACATATAATCTTTGATGTTAAAATGCCGTACAACAACAATACTTTGAGGTTGATAAAAAATAATTGTTTAGTATTTTTTTAATTTCCTATGTTAAATATTGTATGTACCTCATGTTAAATATTGTATGTATCTCGTGTTAAATATTGTATGTACGTCATGTTAAATATTGATGGATTATCGCTGGCCTCATTTTCATCCAAAATGTCAACACAATTTGTTGAGTATACTCAACAAATTATAGTTATTACTAAAGTTATTATACTATCATTTATTATTTGTCATCAAACAATCATAATACATAGCCACTAAGTAACAGTATTCACCCTTAACGTGCACACAGCATATCACTAGAATTATTCTATATATATAACACACTATATGTATTAATTATATTTGACTACATAATGATTTACATAAACATATTCTAACAGTATATTATCTACATGAATTTGTTCTTTAAAATAGATTTATTATTTTTAAAATTTGTAAAATAAAGTTTCCTAACTTTACATAATAAACATTAATTTATTTTTTATTTAAATAATATATTTCTATATTTTAATTTTTTTAAATAATATATATAAATATATTATATACCATAAAATAAATATGTACCTAAGTTATTAAACAACACTATGTTATAATATACACATGGGTGTACGACGTACAGTGTACGTCGCACACGAGTATACATGTGTACGTTTATGACTACATGCATGCATATTGGTGTAAGATACTCTATTTATATTTCATAAATATTAATATAAATCTAATATATTCATTGTTTAAATACAGACTACGTAAGTACTAACACGGCTGCATATAAATACATTAATATTAATTACATTAATATAAATACATTTATCACACATCGTAATAATACACATGCACTGTACACGCCATTATTAGTAATTCATTTGTCATGTTATTGCACATTTAACCTTTGCACGTATTCTGATCGGCAGGTAGGATAAGTATAAGTTATATGTGATATGATAACCTCACGGGTAAACTGAAATTGAATTATATAATTAGAAGTATTTTTACATATTATATCTAGCATATATACTATTTAATTAATATTAGTTATATTACTTATATTATAATGTTTGTACCTACATGCTCAAGGACACTACGATGAACTTACGAAAGCAACTGTCTCTATACCTAAACACAATTTTCTAATCGTTATGGGAGATTTCAATGCTCATTTTGCCACATCTAGTGAAACCATCCATTCTTATCATGATAAAACAAATTTAAATGGACAACTTTGTAAAGACTTTGCACAAGAAACTGATATATTAATAACCAATACTCACTATAAAAAGAGAAAAGGAAAACTATGGACATTTATGTCAGATTGTACCGGAAATAAGACTCAAGTTGATTATATAATGATACGTAAAAAATGGAGAAATAGTTCTATAAACTGTGAAGCATATAATAGTTTTAGCAGTATAGGTTCTGACCATAGAATTCTGAATTCCAAAATTAAATTAAGTTTTAGATCACAAAAGAAGAAAAATTCAATACCAATGTATAACTGGTCAGTACTTAAGAATAAAAACATAGCTACAGAATACAGTGACATAGTTACAAAGAGATATAACCAACTTAATATTTCCAATGAAGATGAAATTAAAGACATATCTTTAACATATGGTAATTTTATTCTTGCAAATCAAGAAGCATGTAAATCTCTATTACCAAAGAAACGAAAACTTGATAAAAATCCATCTCGACATCCAGATATTGCAATACCTCGTGATAATGTAAATGAAGCTTATAAAAAGTATGTAATATCAAACACAGAAGAAAAGTATGAAATGTTTCAAGAAACCAAGAGAAAACTACAAGAAGCATATGATAAGATAGAAAGTGATGACCTCGAGAAAACAGTTTATGATATTGAAAATTCGAATAAATTAAGACAACATGCCAAATGTTGGCAACTAATAAATGATATAACTGGTCGTAAAACTACCAAAAAAGGAATAATTAAAGCCAGTAATAACGAAGATAGAATCAATAAATGGTTTACTCATTTTAAAAATTTACTCGGCAATAATAATTCTGAAGAAGAAATTGATGATTTTGAACCAGAAATTGTAATTAAACATACAGAAATATTTACCAACGCTTTTACAAAAGATGAATATCTAATGGTAAAGAATAATCTAGTAGATGGAAAAACAGTAGGACCTGATGGTGTTGCACCTGAAGCTTTTAAATACTGTAAATTTGACGATATCCTTCTAGAATATGCAAATAAAATTTTACTTGAAAAGCAAAAACCTATTCAATGGTCTACTTGTCAAATAATGCCAATACCAAAATCAGGTAATCTTAATAAAGTCGACAATTATAGAGGAATTGCTATATCTGTTATTGCTCTAAAAATAACTAATAAGATGATACTTAATAGAATTCAACCAATTATAGATCCCTTTCTCCGGCATAACCAAAATGGTTTCCGTCCAGAAGATCAACTACTACCCATATACTAGCACTGCGAAGATTAATAGAAGGTATCAAAGAAAAGAATCTAAAAGCAATCATTACTTTTGTTGACTTTAAGAAAGCTTTCGATACTATAAATAGAAGTAATATGTTCAAAATACTCTTGGCTTACGGAATTCCCACTATTATCGTAGAAGCAATTGAAACATTATACAAAGGAACCAAAGCGAAAGTACTAACACCTGATGGAGAAACAAAATCGTTTAATATAATTACTGGAGTTCTACAAGGCGATACGTTGGCCCCCTTTCTGTTTATAATAGTGCTTGACTATGCAATGCGAATGGCTGTGAAAGGAAAACAGTTAGATCTTGGTTTTGAACTAACTAGGAAACAGAGTCGTAGGGTACCAGCAAAAGTGATTACAGATCTAAGCTATGCAGATGATATTGCTTTAATATCACAAGATATTGAGCAGGCTCAAGAATTACTATCAAATGTAGAAACCCAAGCTTTAAAATTAGGTTTAAAAATAAACTCAAGAAAAACTGAAATAATGGCTTTTTCTCAAAGTGAACCAATAAATATCCACTCATTACTAAATGAAGATATTAAAGTAGTAAATAACTTTAAATACTTGGGTGCATGGATGAGTAGCTCATCAAAAGACTTTGAGATCCGAAAGGCACTAGCTTGGCAGGCATGTCACAAGTTGAAAAAACTCTGGAATTCCAAGTTAAAAAGAAAACTAAAGATTAGGACTTTTCAAGCCACTATTGAAAGTATCCTACTATATGGCAGTGAGACTTGGACGATCGACAAATCACTTGAACGGAGAATAAATGGATGCTATACAAGGTTATTAAGAATGATTCTGAATGTATCATGGAGAGACCATATAACAAATGTTGAACTCTATAAAGAACTACCAAAAATTACCGATATTATAACTACTCGTCGTCTGCGAATAGCAGGTCACTGCATCCGTCACGACGATGAAGTAGCTTATGATCTGATTTTATGGCAACCAACGTCTGGAAAAAGCAACAGAGGAAGAAAAGCTGTGACGTATATTGATAATTTAAAAAAGGATACTGGACTAGATGATGTGAATGAAATACGTAATGTTATGATGATTCGTGATGATTGGAAGAAAATTGTAAAGAAGGGTCGAACGGGAGTTCGACATAAGTAAGTAATAAGTAAGTAAGTAAGTACCTACATACATTACATTATCTAATATATTATTTATTTTTCTCGATATTAACAAATTCTATATATATATATATAATAATAGGTATATTAGCACTTATCATATGTGTAGCCAGTGGCTACTAGCCACCCCTCGTAGATACATATAATAACATAGAACGAGAACAAAAAATAAATACATAAAATAAATAAATTAGATAAATAAATAAACAAAACGATAACATAATATAATTTATAAAAATAGTAATGTTGTATGATTAAAATAAGCGAATATATTATATTGATGATATGTAGGCTTAGAGGTGTGTAATAAAGGACGGGTATGAATGTATTCATCTAATAGTGACAGGGAGTGAGTTCCATAAGATTGGAACAATATAACTGAATGGGCGTTTATGGAATTTCAGGTATGAGACATGAGGGAAAATTAGTGAAATGTCGGAATTTTAACGTAAGGAGGTGGGCGTCTTAGTGTTAGTAGGGAAGTCAAATAAGATGGAGAAGTATATTATATATTGCTTTATGAGCGAATGATGGAAGGTGTAGGAGGGAAAGTTTATTTTAAGGAAACAAGTGGGATAGGAGTAGGATATATAGTTGCAAATAAGACGATATGAAGAATTAATCTTTGTATTAATGTAGATTCACTACATATATATGTACTATATATAGTATACATATATGTACTATAGTTTATTAATATGCTCAACTCTATATATTACATACTATGCTAAAAATATGTAATATTTTCATAATGTCGATACACGTGATGCATTCTAAATTCTAAATATTACAGTACTATTTTGTCGATACAGCCGATTTGTCGATACAACAGATTTGTCGATACAGCCGATTTATCGATACACTAGATATTCTGTAGCATGCATGTATTAGATGGCAATTCCAACAAATATATTTGAAATTTTCGTTAGAACCGATTTATCGATACACGTGGCTGTCGATAAAAGCGGCCTTTATTGTATATGTATCTAATGGTATATCTTAATTATTATTTAACAATAAATTTAAATTGTATTATTAGAAAATAATATTTTAATATTATAAAATATGTTTATTTAATAATCCAGTTTTATAATAACAGTTTTTTAAATAACAGTTTAAGATTATATCGGATTTATTATTTGTGATGGTCAATTAAGAATGTATAGTTAACTTTAATTAAATAAATGTTTATAATATACAGTCAACTCTCGGTAAGTCGGACTACGGATAAGTCGGACTTCTCGATAAGTCGGACACAATTAGTTAGTTTGGTTGGATTTGTATCCAGTTCCATGTTACATTAATCGGATAAGTTGGATTGGATAAGTCAGACTTTTCTATAAGTCGGACTCATATTATAGTCATTTTTATGATTTTTATACTGGATAAGTCGGACTTTTTATAAATTGTCAGAATTGTTTACTTTAAATAATGAATATTATAATTTTAGTAAGTAATATAATTGAATATAACATTTTATGTTGCTGATTGTTGCATAATTCCATATTTCGGTAACTATTTAACTCGCGCTACGTATTTCATGTCTTATTTGCATGATATTCTTAATCTCGGATAAGTCGGACATCTCGCTAAGTCGGACACTTTTCCCGGTCCCTTGCGAGTCCGACTTATCGGGAGTTGACTGTATTTATTTTATTAAATATATCTTAGTTAGAAATATGTTATATGATAAATAAATAAAATTAACTGTTACTATAATTATTAAGATGCATTTTATGATATATTAATATAATGTAAAATTAGTATTAATAACAAATATTTAACATCAATAGATATGTAAATAAATGTTGTATCCATCTCTCTATTTATTCACACTCATAACCATATTACCAATGTAGGATATAATGTATGATGATACTTAATACATATGGTATTCAATATTTGTTATTTCTCATTATACATATGAATTATATTATATATATAATATATTCAGTTATATAATATAATTGAAAATATATATTATACATGCATAATGCAACAATCTTATATTGCAATCAATGAACTATATAATACGTGTGATGTGATATATAAATTTCATTTTTTGATTGATATATATTATTTTTATAAATATTAATCACTAATATGTAAAATGTTATGATTTTTAGATAATTATATATTAAGCAACATATATAATAATGTAAAAAATACAGATAAGAAGTGATCTGCGATATAAATCAAGAAAGCATATGATATAATCATACTAATAGTATATATATATATATATATATATATATATATATATATATATATACAAATTATGCCAACTGATGTAAACATAACTTATTAAATAAACATATTATATTAATCACATAATCATTATAATAAAGAATAATTATATATGTAATACTACATTAAATTATTAAAAAGATAGTGTATTCTTCAAGTGTTAGTGTAATATTATTCTGGTGGATTAATGTCATCCCATCCAGGAACTTAAATGAAGTTTTCACTTATGTATGTGTCTACTATCCCTTCGAAGCCGCTATCGTGTTAATGCATACATAGTTTTAAAGATAGCCGATCATATATATATATACACACTTATATAATAACACTTCTAATTATTATTTTAAGACCTATTTTATATGTCGTAAGGGCTTAAACACGCGTCATATACCATGTGTATCCGTTGCCTTAACAAACTGGGCTAAATAGTCCATGTACAAGTTTATATTAAAACAATACATATTTATATTGTATTAATTATTTAATATATCTATTGTGTTAATTATGATATAATATTATAATAATAACAAGTATAATATAAAGGGTATTCATATTTATTAAAATAATAATAGCCATTAATATTATGATGCGAAAGATAAACACGAATCAATATATTTAATATTTAAATTCATTAGAACTAAACAATTATCTAATACCTTAACATTAGTATATAATAATGTTTTAATATTATCATATAAACATATAGAATATATATTATTTTTTGAACTCAGATAAACTACATGTTCATTATAAACACAATTATTTAGTATTACATCATTAAATACATCTGTATCAATATATGACCATGCTTTAGTATTTATGTTATAACAATCAGGTTTAAGAGCGATACTATAATGGTTAGCACCACCATACACATAAATACAATCATTTCGTACTAAAACAACATGACCATATCTACCCTTTAATAAAGGTCCATTCACCATCACTATAACGTATTAATTTATTATTAAACCATTAGAATCACTTACACTAATAACATAAATATCATCATAAACTACAATTGTTACATGACGAAATATGCCATAAGGTAATGATTTACCGTCTGACCATACATCTGTATCCATATTATACATTTTTACTTTACATATACGACCATGATAATATCCACCAATAAGTATCATATTACCTTATAATATTCCATTAACAGTTGATGTATAGTCATTGCAGAAGTCTTTTGTAAATAAATAATTATGAGGTTAATTACATTTGGTTACAACATTAGTCATAGTATTACATTTGAACATTTTACCTTTAATCAAATTAATAATATATAAATAATTATTAATAAAACAACTTTATTTCCTTTATAATATTTGTTGTGAAATATTTTGTGATTATAATTAATATCATAAATACCATCATCAGGTACTTTATATAAAGACAATTGTTTTGTAATATCGATATTTGATTGTTCATACGTTGGAATTTTAAAACTATTAATATATTTTAATTTGTAATAATTCAATAATTTTAAAGTCGATTTATCATTTAATACAGATATACGTATATGTAACTACTAAATACTTACATCTAATTTACAGTTTCTATTAGTTTATTATCTAATATAATATTCGTTTTACATATTCTACAATCAATAAGACTAAATAATGACTGCGCATTATCAAATCTATTGTCTAAATCATATTTCAACCATAATACGATACCTTTAACAAAATAATATTTATTTGAACTATTAAATAATCGTTGTTTTAAAAATGCTTGAATATCATTAAAGCTTAATTTTAGATATACATATTTTTCTAGATTTTCACAAAAAATAATATTAAAACCATATTTTATCTTCTCTAGATAAACACTTATATATATATATATTATGGTTATTCTTATATATATAAGAATAACCATAATAAATGTACATTAAATCCAATAGACTACTTGAAGGATGCATAAGGAGATATTATGCATGAAAATTATATAATGTTCTTGATATCACATTTTTTAATCAAAGACTTTACCTTGAAAATAAATAAATTAATATTTATTATATTATTAAATAATTTATGATTTAATTATTAAAGATACAAGATATAATGTTATACTGTATGTAGATGATACTATATATATAGTACAATATTTAAATTATCTGTTATATTAATAAATTGATTTAATTAATCAAAATATGTATAATTAATTAACAATTTAAAAATTATTATCATATAAATCAAAAACATGTAGAAATGAAGATATTTCAAACATTTCTTCAACAATTTCTTCCGATATGTATACGTTACCAGTATATATATATATTCCATCAAATTTGTCATACACTTTCTTCCGTAATTAACGCTGACTTTAGATTGCCGTGTCTCATTAATATCAGAGTTAAACATATCAACAAAGTAGTCACTAGCCTCTGATAATTGTACTTTATGTACCTGGTCAATAATTATTATATTATTATAAATACTATAAATACTATTAATTTACATTATCAATAATATAAAGTGGTTTATTATAAAATAGGTGTTAAATATACATATATATATAATTATTTTATTAATTAATATAAACTATATAGCTATTTATATATTAGTCATTGTTTGAATTTTACATGTAAATGTATTGTAAATTAGATAAGGAATTACACATCTAATGTCAAATCTGAAATCGGTATAATCTACTTTTAATATTTTAATACTTCTATATAACATATTATAATAATAGTATATAATATAGTATTTCATATTTTAATTATTTCATATAAATGAATATATTTTAACTTTAATAATTATATTATTATATTAATTAATTTTATAACACATTTTATATATATATTTAAAAATAAATAATTATATAATTATATAACTTTTTAATGAATATGAAAATATATCCATTCTGATATTATGTATTACATATATAATGATATATAACCTTGAATTCAATAGAATCGCTGATAATTGCGAAGTTAGTCGGCATATCTTGATGTATAAAGGTAATCAAGTTGGAGCCTGTAATACTGCTATACGACGCCATTGTGTTACTGTTCAATTATGAATGTTATAATGTTGTATTCATTATTATATTAATATATTTTTCATGTTAACTGTAACCAATTTATTGAATAAAATATTAATTTTATTGTAAACATCTATTTATCTAATCGGGAATAATATACAATAGATATATTTTATTAAATATATATATATTTATTATCAATACATCTTTATACAAATATAATTAGTATTTATATACATTGTTCGTTTTTAAATAAAATAATTTTGGAATTAGCTATATACAATATTAACAATATTTTTAAATACATCAATTATCTATCATTTAATCTAACAAATTATTTAAAAATTCATTATGTAATCTTATAAATATCATATTGTATGGGTATATCTAATATATGATATTAAAATAACTAGTGTAACACTATAAAATATTGTAATCAATATGTGTACTCAATTACATATATATATATATATATATATATATATATATATAGATAGTTATGCAATGCTATGATTGAGATTGTATTAGGTCTTTATGTGATGTACAATTTTGTTAATTTGGTTAATTAATATATTGAGATAGTAGATAGTTGTAGTGGCAGGGAATATCAAGGGCAGCGATCAGTGAGGAGATCATAGATATACTTATAATGTATAAGAAAGAGTGTAAAATCTGTAAGTGGGTGAGATAATTTGTTATTATAATCAAAGAATATAAATGATAGTCCTGAGGAATATGTACGGGTCATCGAATGGTGACTATGGTGAAGAATACATTGGATGGGTAAATATCGTAGAGGTATTATGAGTTATAGTGGTTAGTTATTGATATGAGTTAGTTACTTTAAAGGGAATAGAGAGTTAGTCCTATCAGTATCGATGTTGAGGGGAGGTTTATTTGTATATACCAGTAGTAGATATGATGCTGGGGGTTAAGTGTTATTATTTGTTACATTGAAAATCGGGTCACTTTGTTTCTAATATATATTCAACAAATAATTGAAAAAATACATATATATATATATATATATAATCAAATCAAAACTGTATTTGATCCAGTATTAATGAGCTATCTACTACAAAGATTGAGTAAAAATTGAATTAAAATAAACTTGAAAGTAAATATTTTATATTTCAAGTTGTGATGCATTCGCAGGCGCTAATAAAATCTATAGTAGACATAGCGCGTCAGTAATGTTTCTTAACCATTATGTTAATAATTTAACAGTTAAATTATGTAAGTCTCATTATTCGCTATACAAATGAATATAATTATTGTATAATTCTCTAATTATTCAATTTTATGAATATAATATTGTTTTCCCATCGCCACTGTTTACCATGTGGTATAACTCATTATTTGTATAGTATTTTAAATTTCGTTTATTAAATGTTTTGTTTAGTTTATTCTTATATAATTTTCGTTTATATACTATGGACCTCTGTATTTCATGTCTTATTTTAACAAATAAATAAATAAAAAATATATATATATATATATATATTACAATTCAAATAACGAGTTATAATAATGAAACAGATTAATAAACTAATACTTAACTTAATATTCATTTAAATATTAGGGGTTTATATATTTTTAAAATTCATTGTATTTTAGATGTTTACCGTGATTGTTTAAATTATTCCAAAGTTTAATATCATATATGTTAAGTGTGTGTAATTTACTATTTGTATTTTATTTATGTATTCTATAAGTGTATATATTTATTATATTGTAATAATTTATGTTGTAATCAAATTGATTTGTTATGTGGATTGGTAAGTTTTTATTAAATATATTATGCATACAATTAACCCTTTGCGTCCGAGCTGTTATAGCTGTTAAGAGATACGTAATTAATTAAAACATACATATTTTAAATTATAAATGTTATACATATCTAATTAGTAATATGTAATTTGTATATATATATATATATATATATATATATATATATTGTGTGTATTATGTATTTTAATAATTAATATAATTATTTTGTTGTTTTGTTGTTGTAAATATTTTATTAAGTTAA
Organism: Osedax fenrisi; assembly: GCA_964019155.1. Classification (NCBI taxonomy): domain Eukaryota; kingdom Metazoa; phylum Annelida; class Polychaeta; order Sabellida; family Siboglinidae; genus Osedax; species Osedax fenrisi. Next base: position 13,148,772 of record OZ025242.1, read on the forward strand.
CATTTTATTAACTCTTATAAGTTAACTCTTATAATTGATTACCCTGATTATAGGACAATATATATATATATATATATATATATATATATATAGTTTGGTAATATTATAACATTATATAGTAGTAATAGGATATTAGTATCAATTATAAAGTAACATTATTTAAATAAATATATTAAATTGGCTATTTTTATATTATTATTATTATTATTATTAAATAGTTTATTGACTAACAAAACATTATATGTTTATCGGCGTCATATATAATAAAATAAAAATAAACAAAAAATAATAGTAAAGAACGAAAACTAGAACAATACATAATAACGAGAACAATGATATTAAATGGAATTACAAATAAAGAAAATATTTATATAATTTACGTTTAAATAATGACTCAGATTTAGTTATACGTATATCAGTTGGTAATAAGTTCCAATATTTTGGTGCTGCAACAGCAAATGCTGCTTCAGCAAATCTCGTAGAAGTAATTGGTTGGTGTAGAACCATTGTGGATCCAGAGCGGCGAGGTCGGGAGTCGGAACGAATTGATATTAACGTAGCGAGATATTCGGGAATAGATCGGTAAATGGCTCTTTGCGTTATGTAGTTCTATAATATGGTTCTTATATTTTAATTTATTATCGATATGAATCACTAGACATTTACATTGCTTTATACATTCAATGGTTTGATTAATTATATTATTTACGATATTTGTGTTGGTACGAATTTTATATTATTGAATTATTTTTGTTTAATGAACCAATTTGATAGAATTTTTAAATTATTATATATTTTACTATTTTTTTAGATTATAATTGTAATCTATATGTGATCAGCATAAACTGTCTAGTTTGTATCAATATAGTTAATAAATAAATTTGATATATTATTAATGTTTAGATTTAATGATATAAATGTAAATATATAATTATAAAAGGGTATTAAATAAAATATATTAGTAGGTTTCAACTGTATTTCTACCTCTATCGTAAAGATTCACATACAAAATTAAATGTCGTATCCACTATAATGATGATACTTATAACCGTACAACAGTGTCTACACAAGTGCATGCTTATCGTTATCTCTACTCACGTGATAGCTAGTCTATTATCTATTGGGTGCACGCTTTTTATAGATGAACTAGTAACATAGATGTAGATAAACTAATCTTGTGGATATACACTAAACCTATTCTATAGTAATGATATGGATACTACCATTATATGTATGTATGAGTGCATGTGTGAATATAAGCGTATATATGTTTGTCGGTAGGCAACCTACATGTAATATATTCGAATCCCAATATCTACATGATACATCATATTATATATATATATATCAGTGTTCATTCTAGAGCTACCCAGCTACCCAAATTGGGAAGTGCCCTAATTTAGTGGGTAGCTGCCCTAAATATATGATTATATGGATTAAGTTTAATTATTAAGTTCTTATAAATATAATTGTAATATCATGAATTAAAAGTGTTATATATCATATTACAGGAATTTATTATTTAATAAATTACAGTTTTCCAATGAATATTTATAAAATGACGATTACATATGTTATTATTATTCTATTATTATGCAATTATTAAAATAAAGAGAGACATATTTTTAATATATTTATAAAATGGCGATTACATGTATTATTATTATTCTATTATTAGTTAAATATTAAAAAATGGAGAATATAAATAACTTATGTAATACAATTAGATTAATTTCATTATTTTTAAAAATAATGGCGAATATATACTATTTGCCATTTGCTATATCCGTTTGATATTAGATATAAACAATCAATTTAGATTCAAATACAAATATGATAATAATATGCTTCCTATATATGCTTGAAACTTATTTAGAATAATCTATTTTTAGATTGGGTAGCAAATTCACTACCCACAATTAAAATTGGGTAGCAAACTTTAAATATTGGGTAGTGAATCTGCTACCAATTTATATTTATAATATATTTATATATGAAAATGTATTCAATAATTATTTTGATCCCAATTATATTTCCCCCATATATATAAATCACGTGATTATTTTATTTAAAATTTGTTAATTTTAATATATTTATTCAAAATCCTACTTAAGATGATGTCGCAGCGCTGAAAACGATAAATTTTCATAAAAAAATAAATAATATTATTCCATAAAACTACCATTTAATAAGTAATTTAGTATCTGTGAAAAAATGGTATCCAAAAACGATCTATAAATCACATAAAAACATGTTTTTATCACCATTCTCTATCTAAAAAAATATATAAGTAATTAAATTTTAATATTATATCAAGCCTAACTGACATATATCATTTTATTATGTTTTATAGCTAATATATTGCCGATTTTCACAAAATAAAAAGGATTTATTTATAATAAAAATGACATTATTTATTTTTATAATTTCTTTGTTACTTAGTGTATACTCACGTGAGTATTATGAACCAATTAGATACATTCAAATAGACGCTATCTTTTCATTTTATAATTTAGAAATTTAGAAATATATTACTACTATAATTATGTATAAATGAATGATAAATGAGCCTACTGATAAGGAATAATTATAATTGTGAATATATATATTATGTGTACTTTAGAAATATATTACTACTATACTTATGTATAAATGAATGATAAATGAGCCTACTGATAAGTCATAATTATTACAAATATATAAATAATTTTTTGGTATGAAACTTCAAATGCGATTTATTAGATGATCAATATTTATGCTAGGTGTGTACGCATTAGAGTGGCTATATAAAAAACTATTACAGCTTTTTTAATAATTGTTATTGTTATATAGAGAATATATTTATATGAATAATTACAAGGAAGCATATTATAAAATCCTTTATATAAGTTCATTTTGTAATCAAAATACATAAAAAAATAAAAATGTTATTTTTATGTATATATATATATATTGTATAGTATATATTGAAAATTTTATTCTTTACAAAGATGTATTTGTATAATATGAACATGATAAAAAAAATTAGCTCAATACACTGAATAATTCTATTGTTAGCCTTATTTGCATATAACATGTATATGCCCATCTGTTACATGTGTTTTTGACTATTCGCGCGAACGCTGCGACCTCCCCTTAAAACGTAATAATTAGATTAAAGTAATATTAAAGATATTAAAAACAATGAAAATATAAAAAGAACATAACATTTAAACAGAAATATTATTAATAAATGCACTGTTTTGTATATTCATAATAATTAAACATAATACTTTTTAAATTTATTGTAATTTAATTATTTAATTTAAAATTATATTACATTACTATTATTATATTAATTATCATACTTAACATAATTATTACTTCTATATATAAATGAAGATGTTAAGTTTAAAAGATGAAGTCATAAATATCATGTATTATACTACTTATTAGTTATTATATATATTGAATTTGAAATCAACCGTCGTAAGGAGTACGTGCTGCATGTTGATACATGAATATGACATATTTTATATTGATTTTATTATGATAACATTGGTAGGTCTATCCTATCCTATCACTGGAAGTCTCATTAAATTATATAGTACAAGTCATATTATGGTTTTTTTTAATTTGTATTTAAACAAAATTTATTATCAAAAATGTGAAAACAAATTATTCCACTTTAATAATCAATATAATTATCATGTACATTCTGATTAATTCTTTATATTATGACATTACAATATCTTATATAAATTATATATAATAATGTATACCAGTATAATCTAATAATACTAATATATGTATTGTTGTATACCTATGAGTATTTGTATATAATATATTATATATTGTTAATTGTATATATATATATAGTATGATATATAATATATATAGTATACATATTATATATTAATTATATTATATAGTAATTATATTCATTATTATATGTTATATATATAATATAATATATAATATATAATATATATAGTATATATATTATATATTTAGTACCTTATAATTTGTATTATATAGTTGGTTATATATATAAACTTTATTTATTTATATATTAAATGTATTTCCATTTATTATAATCTTTAATGCTACGAATAAACAATACTGAATACTTAAACTAATATTATATAGATGTTTCTCGCGAAATATATAATTATGATTATAATAATCATTATAACCATATGAAAGTTTAAATTATAAATATACTATTCCATTTATTAGTAATATTACCAATACATTTATATACAAAAATAAGTGTATATATATAAATTTAATATAGTTACTATTAAAAATATAATAAATATATAATAAATATATATGAATACAATAATTATAACATTATTAGGCTACTTATCGATAACCAAATTCAATAATATAACTTCACGACTACCTATTTTAAAAATGATAACATCTCTACATACTAATTTTCAATATTATAACTTCTTGAAAACATAATTTTCAATACTATAATTACCACCAAATTTTCAAAACTGACTTATCGTCAACCTACACTGTTAAAAATAATGATTATAATAAACAACTAGTTTTCGTTAAATACGAGGTAAATGTATTTATATATAAATAACCTTTAGTTCAATAAAGCAAAACTAAAGGGTTTTGGTAAACCTTTACCTTTTTAGTAAAATACAACTAAAGGTTTTTTGAGAACCTTTAGTTTTTATTAAATTATAACTAAAGGGTTTCAAACCATTTAGTTGTACCTCTAGTTTTACTAAAGGTTTTATATATTGCAATATAAGTCAAGCCTCTCCACATCGAGCTTATTTACTATCGAGCATATATATATGCCTATAGGCGATATATATATATATATATATATATATATATATATATATATATATATACCTAATCTATACTATTTACAATATATTATATACAATATACTATATATATTATTACTTACTATAGATTATTAAATAATAACTAAAGGTTTTGAACCCTTTACTCTTTATTAAATAATAACTAAAGGGTTTAGAACCCTTTAGTTATATCTATAGTATTAGAAACAAATTGTTGTTTACTCTATTAGTTAATATATAATTAAAACCAAATATATTTTTATTTTTTAAGTTTTTGTAAATATTTAAAACATATTTTGTAAGTAAAATTAATTAATATATACTTTATAAGTTACACATATAGTTACACATATAGTTCTATATTTACATATTATTAATTTTATATGCAAATATAAAATATATTTTGTTTTAAATTATCTTTTTTTATAACAGTATAATTTCACATATAAATATTATCTAAAAGAAAATTATTTATTTTCTTGCACGGATGTTATGTTTAATATATTATGTTGGCTAATATGATAATATAGTTTATCAGGAAACGTTTACGGCTTAATTAATGATATATTTGTTTAAATTATACATTTATATTTATGAAAATAATTATTTATAATTACAATGTATATATATATATATATATATCATAGCTATTTGAATTATGTATAATTTAATTTTAGATAAATTGTATTCACCAATATATCAAAACCATTTAGTTAATTTAATATCAAAAACCTATAGTTCAAATAAGTTCAAAACACTTTAATTAATAAAATGTAAAACACCTTTAGTTCAAATAAGTTAAAACCCTTTAGTTCTTTATGTAGTAAAACCATTTATGTTTCACTAAAGCTTTTACTAAATGGTCGAAAACCCTTCACTCACAGGACCACTTACTAAAGGTTTATTCAGCGAAAACTAAAGGGTTATTTTTAACAGTATAGATACCTACTTTTCAATATTATAACTTTTAGACTACCTAATTTTCAATATTATAATAGCACAACAACCTAATTTTCAATATTATAAATGTTCGACGATCAAATTGTTAATATCTGAATACCTCATGAATCAAATGTTAAGGAGTTTAAATATAAAAAGAATTATATGATATCAATTTATTTGAATTACAATTTTTAAAACAATTTAATTACTAACGATAATTATTAAAAATAAATAAATAATAGGTTATGATATAGATTTAAATTGCATCAGTGTATAAGCCTCCATCTAATATATAATTTATCATAAATTAATTTATAAATATATAGCGAAATTACTCATATTTGTCATCTTATATTTTACTTAGTAAAACATATATAAATGCCCTAACATAATTTTTTGGTAGCTGCCCTGAAACCTAAAATGACCACTAATATATATATATATATATATATATATATATATATATATATATATATATATATGTAACCGTGTAACTAGTTACATGTTATGTTATTGTTATTATTATTGAAAGTATAAATGGATGTTATGTAATATTATGTAATAGTGTGATTGAGAAATGATTTGTATTTAATAGTGTGATGATATATATTTAATAGTGTGATTGTGAAATGATGTGTATCTGAGCGTGACGGTGAATAGTATAAATGCGTGTGCACATGGGTAATGAAAACAATGCCAATATAATCATAAAATAAATAAGATCTAAGAAACAACACGATTGATAACATAGTAAGTAAATTATATTTACTTCTTGGATCGCGAACCCAGCCGGCAAGGTTACATTTGGTGACAGCGGCGGGATCCAAGAAATCAATCGCTCAGGAGTAATACGAGAAACCCGGAAGTACACACGGTACCCGGTAACACAGAAGAGCCAGTCATAGGATCATAGGGACCACAGGTTTATTTGTTCTATGATTATATTGTGCAGTGGACATTACCCATTGTGAAATATTGTGTGATATAAATCGTGTATGATAAATTGTGGATTATCATAAGAAGATATAGTATTAAATACTGATTTATTATATTGATTATATTTATTATTATATATTATAATTGTGAAATATTGTGTGATATAAATCGTGTATGATAAATTGTGGATTATCATAAGAAGATATAGTATTAAATACTGATTTATTATATTGATTATATTTATTATTATATATTATAATTGTGAAATATTGTGTGATATAAATCGTGTATGATAAATTGTGGATTATCATAATAAGATATAGTATTAAATACTGATTTATTATATTGATTATATTTATTATTATATATTATAATTGATTATATTTATATTTTATATTATTATTTATTATATTTAATCTTTATTTATATAATAGTTTATGAAGTTAAGGTCGGGCACTATGACCGATACTAAAGATATAAAATTAGGAGTAGATGATACTTCGTATAATAAATTAAGCATGTATGATGGTAGCAGTAGCGTTAAGATATGGTTAGACAGTGCCGATAGCTGTATAGCCATAAAAGGGTTGAAAGAGGATGCGGCGGCATCATATATATTATATCACTTAGCAGGGCAGGCTAGAATAGAGGTATTAATGTTAGGGGAGGACTTAACTAAGGTAGATCAAATTAGGAAGGCATTATTAGATAGATTCGAATTCGAAAATAGTATAAACGAAATAATATATAGAATTATGGCTAGGAAACAGAGTAGTGAGGAAGGAGTTATGGAATATTTAGATGCGATGTTAGGACTAGGGCTAGAATTGAATCAACAGGAGGAAAAATGGGAGGGAGTAGTTGTAGAAAGTATAAGGAAGAACTTAATATCTAATGAGTTGAGGAGGAGCCTTATTAATAAGAATGCTTTATCATTCAAGGAAATAAGAGATCATATTCGGAAATGGAATATTGTGGGGGATGATAGTAATGATGTAAATTGTTATAGAATAAATAGTGATATGTATAGAGGAAATAGTGATATGTATAGAGGAAATAGTGATATGTATAGAGGAAATAGTGATATGAGTAGAGGAAATAGTGATATGTATAGAGGAAATAGTGATATGTATAGAGGAAATAGTGATATGTATAGAGGAAATAGTGATATGAGTAGAGGAAATAGTGATATGTATAGAGGAAATAGTGACATGAGTAGAGGAAATAGTGATATGAGTAGAGGAAATGGTGGTATATATAGAGGAAATAGTGATATGAGTACAGGAAATGGTGAAATGTATAGGGGAAATAGTGATATGAGTAGAGGAAATGGTGGTATGAGTAGAGGGAATGGTGGTATGTATAGAGGAAATGGTGTTATGTATAGAGGAAATAATGAGAGAGGTACATATAGAGAAAATAGTGCTATAAGTAGAGGGGGTTATATGGGATATAGAGGTAGACCAATACAATGCTATAGATGTGGCATGCATGGCCATTTAGCAAATGTCTGTAGACATTTTTACAATTTTCCCAATTAAGTGCGCATTGGGAAAATTGTAAACAGCGCGTTGGTTTAATAGGTAGTTGTGAAACAGTGAATATTAACATAGGACAACATACTTTAAATTGTACGTTAGACACCGGAAGTCAAGTATCAATTGTTCCATTGTGGTTTTTTGTAAAATTATATGGAGTAAAACTACAGACTAAACCTGATTGGCTAATAGTTAAATCAGCAAGTGGAGATACTATGAAATATATAGGATATTTTATGACGGATATTAGAATTTCGGGTATAATAATTAGGAATAAGGGATTTTTAGTTACGAATAATGATACATTAAAAATAATAGGTATGAATATATTAAGGGAACTAAGGTTTATAGGTAAACAGACAACGTTAGGAACAGGGGATAAAACGGTTAAGGTAAATGCATTAGAAATTCATAAGATATTAATAAATGAGGATATACATATAGATAGTAATACGAGAAAGTTATTAGAAAATTTATTAAATAAATATGAGGATATATTTGCAGTAAGTGGTATTAATTCTCCTTCATCTGCTGGTAGTCATCGTATAAGGACGATAAATGACATACCAGTATGTCAACCTTACAGAAGGATTCCTCCAACTGAAGTGAAAGCAGTCAAAGATCATATAAATAATCTAATAAGGGAAGGAGTTATAGAAGAATCATCAAGTATGTATTCCAGTCCTATTGTGTTAGTTAAAAAGAAATCTGGAGAACTAAGAATGTGCGTGGATTATCGTAAACTAAATGCGAAAGTGGTAAGAGATCAATATCCATTACCTAGAGTTGACGATTCGTTGGACGCTGTAGCAGGGTCAATATGGTTTACCACACTTGATCTAAAGTCAGCATATAGTCAGATACCTGTAATACCAGAGGATCAAAACAAAACCGCATTTTCGACACCGTTTGGTCTTTATAATTTTAAAAGGATGCCATTTGGTCTTGCAAATGCACCAGCAACTTTCCAAAGAATAATGGCCAATTTATGTAGGAGAGAGTTAATGCAGGGAGTAATATGTTATTTAGATGATATCCTTATATATTCACATACAATTGAAGAACATCTCAAACTAATAGAAATTGTACTAGAAAGACTCCAATCTGTAAATCTTCGATTAAACAGTGAAAAATGCTCGTGGTTCCATAAATCAGTTAGTTTTCTAGGACATATAATTTCAGAAGATGGGATAGCGACAGATGATGATAAACTAAAAGTAGTTAGAGATTGGAAGAAACCACAAACGATTAAACAATTACGTTCATTTATAGGTTTTGCCTCTTATTATGGTAAATTTATACCTAAATTTACTAGTCTATGTAGACCACTACATGAATTGATTATAGAGAAGAATAATGAGAGAGGTACAGTAATAGGGAGGAGATCAAGTACTAAGATTGAATTAGTGTGGAGTATAGAAGCATTAGAAGATTTTGAGAATCTGAAAATCAAATTGTGTTCAACACCAATACTGGGATACCCAGATTATCATAGGAAATTCAGATTAGATATAAATGCTTCAGACTATGGATTAGGAGCGGTTTTGAGCCAGGAATGTAAAGGAAAAATGAAGGTTATATCATATGCTAGTAAAACGGTACCAAAAAGTTGGAGGAAGCCTGATTATTCTTCGAAACGGTTAGAGTTTAACGCCCTGGTATGGGCAGTAACAAAGAAATTTAATCATTATTTGATTGGAACCGAATGTGATGTATATACCGATAATATTGCACTATCATATATAAATTCAACACATAAATTAAGTGCTTATGAACAGAGAGGAGTTTCGAAATTAGCCCCTTTCAAACTAAATTATATATATAGAAAGGGAAGGGAGAACGTAAACGCGGATGCATTATCCAGATTAAATAATGTAGAAGTTAATTCGAAGGGTTTGGTAGTAATAGACAAAGTAAGTAATACTGACCTAGGTACAGACTTAATACCAATGTTCAGTAGAGAGGAGATCATTAGTAAACAGAAAGAGGATGATGAACTATGTGCGATACGAGAAAAAGTAGAAAAAGGTAATACAAAATTTGAAATAATAGATGGTGTTTTATTTGCGAATAGATGGGGAAATGAAGCATGTAGGAGGATTATGATTCCAAGATCCTTAATATTTCAGATATTAGAAAGAATACACGATGGCTGTGGACACCAAGGTATAGAAAGGGTAATTCATAGAGTTAATTTAGAAATGAATTGGAAAGGGAAATATAAAGATATCCGTGATTACATTAGAGGATGTACAGTATGCAACAAAAGTAAGGGAGTAGGAGATGGGCCCGTAAAAATGGGAAGGTTATCAGCGAGTAGACCACTAGAGATGATATCAATAGATTTCATAACTGTTGACAAATCATCAGACGGTAGAGATTCAATTTTAGTAATCACAGATATCTTTACTAAATTTACAAAGGCTGTTGCCACTAGAAATCAATCTGCTTTAACAGTGGCAAAAGTTATTTTAAATGAGTGGATATATAATTTCGGAATACCCGAAAGAATACATTCAGATCAAGGAAGGAATTTTGTTTCATCTTTAATAAAGGAACTATGTATGTTATTATGTATTAATCAAAGCAAAACAACATCTTACCACCCAGCCGGTAATGGTCAAACTGAAAGAATGAATAGAACCCTGTTATCATTACTAAGATCGTTATCTGAAGAAAAAAAATCTAAATGGCCACTATACCTGAATGAGTTAATTCATGCATATAATATACTAGAACATTCATCCACTGGTTACTCACCATTCTTCTTAATGTTCGGGAGAGAAGAGAGAATACCGATACAACAGAAAATATTAGGTAATATAAACAGATGTAAGGATGACTGGATAATAGGAATGGGTAAGAGGATCATTGAAACTAAGTACAAAGTAAAGATAGCTTTAGAAAAAGCATGGAAGAAGAGGAGTGATGGAATAAATGGTAAAGTAGTAGATACTCGATTATATTATGGAGATAAGGTAAGAATTAAGAGAAGAGAACTAGGGAGGAAGAAACTGATGAACATATGGTCCGACAATATCTGGAGTGTGGTAAGAAGAATGGGAACGAATGAAACTTATGAAATAGAAACGGGAGATGGAAAATCGAAGGTATTACACCGCAGTAATATGAAGAAAATGGAAGTTAATATAGAAAGAATGTAATAGTAGTGTGAATTTATTTTGTTTGGGGGTGAATGAGCTTATTTTTATTCTTTTTATTTTTATGAGTGAGTTTATTTTTTATTATTTTTTGTTTATTTTGTTTCGGGGTGAGCGTAATCGTTTGTATTGTTAATTTGAGTGAGTGAGTTTATTTTTTATTTTATTTTTGTTTATTTTTGTTTGGGGGTGAGTGTAACCGTGTAACTAGTTACATGTTATGTTATTGTTATTATTATTGAAAGTATAAATGGATGTTATGTAATATTATGTAATAGTGTGATTGAGAAATGATTTGTATTTAATAGTGTGATGATATATATTTAATAGTGTGATTGTGAAATGATGTGTATCTGAGCGTGACGGTGAATAGTATAAATGCGTGTGCACATGGGTAATGAAAACAATGCCAATATAATCATAAAATAAATAAGATCTAAGAAACAACACGATTGATAACATAGTAAGTAAATTATATTTACTTCTTGGATCGCGAACCCAGCCGGCAAGGCTACATATATATATATATATATATATATATATATATATATATATATACATATATTTATTACTATTAATCATACTAATAAATTATTAAAAAATAAATGTATTTATTTCTAAAATCGAATAATAAAATAAATATAAATATTATATATATATATATATATATATATATATATACTGCCTGTGAGGCTCAGATGCTAAGGCGTCAGACATACAATCAGTAGGACACGGGTTCGAGCCTATCCGGACCATTAATTTATTTAATAAAATATGGGTCTTAAAATATTATTTAGAAGTGATCTTATATAATTGTGTATAAATAAATGACCGGCTCTCGTTAAACCATGGATGCCTTAACATGAGAGCGGCTTCGCATGTACATTAGAGCCATATATGGTTATAAGTGAAAACTTCATATACGTTCCTGTATAGGATGAAAGGACTCCACCAAATAAAAATAACAATATAGGTATATATAAGAACCTATATATATATTTTTATATGTGTATAGTGTAAATAGCATAACTATGTAGGCCAAAACAATAATGACAAATATTATATCATATAATATATGATATATTGTTTAATACATATATTGTAATATTTAGAATATTAAATATTATATTATATATTAATATGTATATATTTATTATATTAATATTATATATGATATATATATTAAATATTATATTATATATTAATATGTATATATTTATTATATTAATATTATATATGATATATATTTAAAATGTGCAATAATAAAGTAAATTATATAAATTAGAATGACTAACCTACGATGAGAGACTGCAGTCTACACGTAGGTAACAATGAATATAACTCGGTGGGTTAATCTCAGATAAATAGATAAGTACAAAAGGAAGTGGGCGTGTTTATAAATTATCTAAATATCAATATTACACTAAAACTATGGAACCAGTATTTATTTCCAGTTTCAAAGAGTATAACCTTATATATAATACACATATCATCTATATAAAGAAAGTGGATAAGCAATTGAATGTAGTGTATGACATTTTACGATAGAGGCGTTGCAGTCGCAGCATATATGCATAGTATACTATAGTATTATGTATACATGGCCACTACTTGTTATTTAAAATTAATATGTATTTATACATATATATTGATAATTACTACGAATTTTAATGTACTATCCTATACTACAAATTATATATTTAAAATACATCATATCAACATTCCTTGTAATTTTGTGTATTTAAATTGAAGATATCATACTATTTCATTGATATTTATAATCTAATCCATTGATATGGATAACATTATTTGTTTTCGATGAAAACTCTTCTTTTTAATATTTGACATATATAATATGAATAATATCCAATAAAAATCACTGATGCCATTTTGTTAATTTATCGATAAAAGTGTCATTATCGTGTCTATCTTTTACATGCATTGCGTGAGTCAATTGCTTATCCACTTTAATTATATGGTTCACACATACACGATGAGTATTTTCTTAGATTATTAAAATGTAACAATCAAAAATAAATGCTGAAGATATATCTTTAACAAATATATATTAATCTATAAAATTAACATACTATATGATCATGCTTTAATATAATAGTATATTATTGATAATTAATATATATACATTAATTTATTTATTGTTTATTAACATAAAACAATATTATAATGTATTTATATGTTAAATTAATATTTATAATGGTTACGGATTAATATTTCATATAATAATAATGAATATATTTATATATAAATGTATATAACATATCATAAATAGAGTTATATCAACAAATATATACGTATTGTACATAAACTGCCTGTGTGGCTAAGTGGCTAAGGCGTCAGACACACAAGCAGTAGGACACGGGTTCGACCCTCGTCCGGACCATTAATTAATTTTATAAAATGGGTCTTAAAATATTATTTAGAAGTGATCTTATATAATTGTATATAAATAAATGATCGGCTCTCGTTAAAACCATGGATGCCTTAACATGAGAGCGGCTTCGAAGGGACATTAGAGCCATATATGGTTATAAGTAAAAACTTCATCTAAGTTCCTGGATGGGATGAAAGGACTCCACCAAATAAAAATAACAAAAATAACAAAATAACAAAATATAATTATAACTGATACTGCCATCTTCAAATCTTAAATATATAAAATATAAATATAATATAAATGTATGCTAATGTTTTTCCTTCACTATGTTGTAAAGGGATGTAATAATTGATCTCTCTGCGATTTTACTCTCTTCGTCATGATATCGTTACATATAAACTAGAATTTATTGGAAATAACTGACTTCAAATGACCTAATTAATATTTCATAAAAAGATAATTTTCTGTAAATTCTTCTTTTATTTGTTAGATTTCTTGTCTGACTACCGGTACCGGCTTTATATGACCTTAAAAGATTACTTTCCGGACCACATATTCTCCATATATATTACCTATACAATTTATTATATCCCAATGTTCTGGTAGTTACTATATATATATTGTTATTGATATTATTATTTTTATTTGGTGGAGTCCTTTCATCCCATCCAGGATCTTAGATGAAGTTTTAACTTATAACCACATATGGCTTTAATGTCCATTCGAAGCCGCTCTCATATTAAAGCATCCATGATTTTAACGAGAGCAGATCATTTATTTATACACAATTATATAAGATCACTTCTAAATAATATTTTAAGACCCATTTTATAAAATTAATTAATGGTCCGGACGAGGCTCGAATCCGTGTCCTACTGCTTGTGTGTCTGACGCCTTATCCACTGAGCCACACATGCAGTTATATATATATATATATATATACTATAAATATTATATTCGTTAGTATATTATATATATATCCTACCTATATATAATAAATCTACAGTTTATGTATATTTTAAGAGAAATAAAGTCAAAGTTCCAATTATATAAATGTAGTGATACACATTACGTATTAAATATATGTATACATATGAATTTGTAAAATATAGTATTAGTTTTATTTAGCGTATTATATATATATTATATATCTAAAGATATAAGTTTACGAATAAATTAAATCTTTGAATAATATGTTGGTAAATAATATGTTTCAATAATATACTTTGCTTTTACTACCCACATATATTTTTATAGAATTTAAAACCTACAATAATTAGCTCAAATTTAAATGAAAAATTGTAATGCTATGATATTATAAAAGGAATACGACCTATCTATATATATCTCTCTTACACACATACCTACTACTAAGTAGAAAAAAAAACCTAAAGATATGTGACAATTTTAATTTATGACATGATAATCTAGTTGATAGCTTATAAAATAATGTATAATGTTATATTAACCTCGTATTAAATGTGTCTTTACCATATTAATCTTATATTAATAGTTGTTAATCTTGTATTATAAGGTAAGAATGCATATAGGTACCCAGTAAACCAAAATTTGAAATTTTGTGAAAATGTTTGTTATTTATTTACCAATATTGAAAATAATTGTAATTAATTTTCAATATTCGCAAATTTCTTTATTTTTTTGAAAATATAACATGAAGTTTAAAAATATTTGAAAATAATTTACGCAAATAATACGAATATGATTTTCGAAAATTTTATGAAAATCCTTTGCAAATAAAACGCAAAGTTTGTAAAATTTTTGAAAATAAAAACAAAGTTTGCAAATCCTGTATTAATACAAATTACTTAATATATTAATATTATTAATAGATTTAATTAAATTTTAAAATATAAATTTTATTTCAGATAATTATTAAATTAAAAAAAAAACTTTCTATTATTTATTTATGATTAATGAAATAAATATAAAATAGTTAAAATCTATCTTAACATTTATTTGTATTTATATATAAAACTATTATTTAGATCAGCTCCAATCCTAATAGTAAAATATTTATTAAATATTTTTAGTTTGCATGGGTATTAACATTGAAAATATGTTATTATTATGGAAAGTGTAGCTATGAATGTAGTGTATAGCTTATTAGGTAATGCTCATTATGTTGTTTCAGACTTGAACAATTTTACTAATCCCTAGTTTTTGTTACAAATTTTAAATTTATTTATAAACATTATTTTTTTTATTTTTTGTTTTAAAATTTATTATATTATATATTTTACCAATTTAAATACAATCTCCATAGTTAGTTTTTATTATTACTATACTCATCATTTTTTTTTCAACGGAAAATCATAAGCTTTGCTTCTATACCTATCCGGGTTCTTATACCACATTCTGAATTATATATATATATATAACATATAAATGATATAGGTATATATATATATATATATATATATATATATACATAACAATATAAACGTATGAGTCTCAAATGTATTAAAGTACAAAATTTATAATTTACTATTATTACAGATTTTAAAATAATGTTTTACATTACTATGGTTTGTTATATGTATTATTAGTTATTAATACATATATATATATATATATATATATATATAAGTATACTTATAAATACGAAGGTCTAAAGTGTGAGATAAACTACTCTTATGGGTAATGCGATAGGATATTAGATGGTGATAATGGTGTTCGGAAGCTGATCGTATCTTCTGAGCTAAGAGTGGATGCGAGCAGCTATAGAAGTCTTAACCAATGAGAAGCGTTGTTGACCTACCCGAAGATGATTAAAAGCGAGATCTCAGTAGAGACGGGGCCATCGTCGTGTTAGTCACGAGGATCTGACTTTCAAACCATCAAAGTTAGAGGTCACCGCCTGAGGAGAGGCAGAACCTATCTTTCATTTAGATTATACGAGCGACGACGTGAAAATAGAACTTCTGATCAACGAAATGGAAGATATAAAGAAGCAACGCGAGCGAGAGACACCTAGCGGTAGAGGTGATGAGGAGAACAACCGAGTTAGTGAAATGCGCACTAAACACACTGTTCACTGCAGTAGGTACCAAGTGTTCAGAAATATATACGCTGACGATTACGTCTAACATCAGTATTTAATATTATATCATTTACATATTATATTATATTCAATATATATATATTTAAAATGAGTACATATCGGCTATTTATATATAGAGAGAATATTATGGTATTATTTTTAATTAATAAATTATATATATATATATATACTTATATGTATTATTAAAAATATAACAATGTAATAAAGAAGTAAATAAATATTTATAATTATATTAAGTATATAAATAAATAAATGTATATATATACCAATATTATTATATTATGTTACATATGGCATGTGTAAACCATCATTCTTATTGTATTTTATTACCTATCATTACATTATTGTTTCATGTCATTTTGTATGTTAATTCTCAATAAACTATATATCTATATAATAATATTAATAATAATAATCAGATTGGTTCGTCGTAATAAACGAGAACGAACCCAGGTAGATATAGAAGTTCACTGAACTTATCGAGATATCTACCTGTCAGCAAAAGGAATGGAAAAAAAACAAACAGTAATAAAATTGACAAAGATAAAATAAAATTGGACATTAAAAGCAAAATATAAATATAAAGTAACATTTTAAATATTAAAATAGTTAAAATACAAATAAATATTATATATAAATAATAATAAAATTATAATAATAGATACAAATAACAATAAAACAAGATGTGTACAAATAAAGAGGGAAAAACAACACATAGTTCATAGAACGATCACAACGAATGAATAGTATAAGGCTACCAACTTTCACTAAGGATGTGCCAAGTCCTTAATACCTTCAGATGATCCCTGTCACAATCATACCGGTAAACTTACTACTCGGCATATAATACACCACCGCACACTACAATCAATATACAAAAAACACGAAATTCTTCCTCTTTATAAAATAAAAAATAAAAAAATATAATATAAATAATAAAATAATAAAATAATAATAAACAGTTAATAAAAATAATAAATAGTAATGACAAAATAAATCTTATAAATAAAATTACAATAAAATATATACAAGAAATAATAATAATAATAATAATAATAATAATAACAATAATAACAATAATAATAATAATAATAATATTAATAATAGTAGGTAACTCGTATAAATGAAAAAATATCAGCTATTTATATATAAAGAATATTATGATATTATGTTTAATTAATAAATTATATAGGTATATATATACCTATATTGTTTATATAGGTATATATTTGTGTGACAGAATAATAACAATACGTATCCAAGGTAAACCTATACATTTCACATTCATACAAGTATACGCTCCCACTTCAACAGCAGATGAAGAGGAGATGGATTATTTCTACGATGCCCTACAAAAAGCAATAGATATAACTCCAAAAGGTGACATCATGTATGTCATTGACGATTGGAATGCTAAAGTGGGTAAACAAAAAACAGCTGGGGTAACTGGTGGTTTTGCACTGGGGACTAGAAATGAAAGAGGTGATACAATGGTAGATTTCTGTAGTAGAAATAGTCTTGTTGTTATGAATACAATGTTCAAGCAACATGCAAGAAGACTATATACTTGGAAGTCACCGGATAAAATTACTAGAAACCAGATTGATTATATCTTATGTACAGGTCGATGGAAAAGCTATATAAAAAGAGTAACAACTATCCCTGGAGCAGACTGTGGCACAGATCACAATTTGTTAATAGCTATTGTCAAGATAAAGTTCAAACAAACTAAAAGAAATAAGACTACTCCAAAATATGATCTAGAAAATATTGCTACGAAATATACTGTAGAAGTCAAGAATAGATTCAGCATACTACAAGTAGATGACAAAAATCCTGAAGACTTATGGATTGATATAAGTGATGCTGTGATAGAGACGGCTGAGAAATGGATACCAAAAGTAAAGAAGAGGAAAGTTACAAAATGGTTAACCGAAGAAACAATAAAAATAGCGGAGGATAGAAGAGAGGCAAAAAGAAAAGGTGAAATAGAAAAATATAAAAAACTAAATGCAGAATTTCAAAAAAAAAGCAAGGTATGATAAGGAGATAAATTTAAGAGAGAATTGTAGAAAAATAGAAGAAAACAATAAAAAGGGAAGAACAAGAGATCTATATAAGGAAATAAAAGATATAACTGGATCATACACAGCTAGATGCGGAGTAATGAATCTAAGTTCCGGAAATACCGCTACTGAAGAAAGAGAAGTAAAAATTAGATGGCAACAATACACAGAAGAGCTCTACAGGAGAGATCCTAAAATCACTGATACTTTCCCCGAAACTAGATATAAAGATGAACCTCATATACTAGAGACAGAGGTAAAGGACGCTATCAAGCATATATCAAATCGGAAATCATCTGGATGTGATGGTATACCTATAGAGCTTCTGAAAGCAGGTGGAGATGCATCTATAAAAATACTGTTAATTCTTTTCAATAACGTATGGAGGACTAAGGAATGGCCAAGAGATTGGAAGAAATCTATTTATCTCCCGATATACAAGAAAGGAGATAAGAAAGAATGTGGGAACTATCGTACTATTGCTCTGATATCTCATGCTAGCAAGATATTTCTTCGAATTATTCAGAAAAGATTAGAAAATTTCCTTATCCCAGAACTACCTATTGAACAAGCAGGTTTTAGAAAAGGAAGAGGAACAAGAGATCATATAGCTAATTTGCGGTGGATGATGGAAACAGCCAAAGAACACAACAGAAATGTGTATATGTGTTTCATCGATTATAAAAAGGCATTCGACTGCGTAGATAATGAGAGACTATGGGTGATACTCAAAGAAATGGGAGTTCCTGTTCACCTAATAGTCCTACTGCAAAAGCTCTATACGAAACAAGAAGCCACTATAAGAACAGAATTCGGTGAAACTGATACTATAAACATAGGGAAAGGGGTAAGACAAGGATGTATTTTATCCCCTCTACTGTTTAACATATATGCAGAAAACATAATGAGAGAGGCATTAGAAGATTGGGATGGGGGAATCAGTATTGGAGGTAGAATGATTACTAACCTGAGATATGCTGACGACACAACACTGATCGCTGAAACTAAAAACGATCTAATAGCAATTATGGAAAGAGTAAAGTTGGCTAGTGAAAAGGCAGGTCTATATCTAAATGTAGGTAAAACTAAAGTAATGATGTCTGAAGACCAAGGAGAAATGGTAGTAGATGGAAAGCATATTGAAGTAGTATCGCACTTTATTTTCTTGGGATCTCTAATAACCAAGGATGGATTCTGTGAGAAGGAAATACGCAGAAGGTTAGCAATGGGTAGATCTGCAATGGGGGGACTAACGAAAATCTGGAAAGATAGAGGAATTACTCTCAGAATAAAGATCAGGCTTGTAAAAGCTTTAGTGTTCCCTATAGTCTTATACGGTGCAGAATCTTGGACAATGAGAAAGCTTGAGAGAAAGATGATCGATGCTTTTGAGTTATGGTGTTGGAGACGTCTGTTAAGAGTAACATGGATCGACAGAAAGACAATTGTATGGGTTATTGACAATATAAAACCAGAATGGACGCTTGAGTCAAGGATAGTCAAGGCATCATTATGTTACTTTGGCCATGTTATAAGAGCAGGCGGAATGGAATATGAAGTGATGGTAGGAAGAATGGGGGGTTATAGAAGCAGAGGGAGACCACGGCAAAGATGGCTAGATAGCATAAAGAAAAACTTCCATGGTACTATCTACAACATGATCCGAGCCTCAAGGTGTAGGAGGAGTTGGAGAGCTGCTGTCATAGATGTCGCCAGGGGTCGGATACGACATGACGGCACAGGTTAACAGGTTAATTGTTTATTCATTAAACAACAAAACTAATATTCAATATATAATATACATATTATATATATATATATATATATATATATATATATATATATATATATCTATTTCTATCATATTATATCTATATTATATCTATAAACATTGTTGATTGTTGAAAACTGATTGGTATAGTTATTTTTTGAATTTGTGATATATACATATATGTATATATGTATACCTTTATATATATTTATTCATTATTAAGATATTTAAATTAAACATTGTTAAATTTATTAAAATAATCGATATACTTTGATAAATATATTATCGTATAATGCTTATTGATTTTCTATTTAAATACTATTTAAATATTTAATAAAATAAGATAGAGCTAGAGTTTTTTCCGATAATAAAATTTAAATTGTGGAATTTTCAAATTATAAAAATGTTGATACTATTGCCAAATGGTATTAAGCGAATTTAAAGATGTACAAATTTAGATCATTATTTGTAGTAAAATATGTGTATATTTTTAATTTTTCAGTTTTATAGAGATTAGATTATATAGTAAATTAGATACATATATAAGTATTATGAATATTGATTTATATACTGGTACAGTCCCGTAGCCAGTAATTTATACCAGGGGGCAAGCGGGCGCGTAGCCAGGACTATTTTCTAGGACGGGCATGGCTCCTATTTATTATAAAAATGTATTTCTTATGTATATATATATATATATATACATATAAATATATATATTTATTTATAATATATTTTACAATATAAATTATAATTTACAATAATATTTTTCGTCTTCTATATGTTTTACTTATTCTTTCTCGGGTGCTAATTGAGTTAATTTACATTTTCTCTCATATCCCATACATCTTATATTAAAATATAATAATTAAAATATATACATATAGAATATTAGTAGTTTACAATTTTAACAAACCTATAAGGAGTTAGTATTCTGTCAAGGGTCCACAATTATGCTTCACATCTTGCGGTTGATACACCTAGTATCAATGCAACTTTATATATGTTAAATATGTTTATAAAGGATCCTTTGAATTTAAGTAGTTATAGGCAGATATCAATTAAAGTATTTTCTCCGGATTTAATTATTAATCTATGGCCAGACTAACTTCATTCTTTAAAACGTCAGTGTCACATATGTTTGCAAGATATGATAAAGGAATCATTATAGTTAAGTATAAACATTTTTAGAATTTGGGAGAAGTGATTCCAATGCTTCTATTATTTTATTATTATTTGAAAATCTTCGAATTATTTCAGATAATAATAAATCTAATATTTCATAAAATATACATCTATTTGATCTACTATCTTGCACATATTCTTCATCGTATTCATAGTAATTGTTAGTATTTTGTTTCTTTTTTCTTTTATTTATAATTTGATCTCCATCATAATATTCGTCAGCTTTATCAGTTAATGATTTGTAGAATTCTTCTTTCTCATACATTTTAAATTTTCCATTGTGGCATTAACTAATGTGACAACATCTAATAAATTTTCACTTTGACTTTTATGTTATTTTTCCAATGGCATCACATCGGTTAAAATACATAATTATACCTTTAAATAAATATTAATGTTCATATATTTAAAAATATATTTAAATGTATTAAGTTATTATAGGGGAAAGTAAGGGGAACCACGTCATTGGTAGAAGTAGCGATCGCTAATGTATCCAGCAAACGAAAACTCAACTATGCTAATCACAACCAACATCACCAGGGTAAATCCCCTGCCAACAACAACAACATACTCATCAACTGAGCAGATAATAATAATATCTACAAGGACAGGACACTTTTAAAGCCGAAAGGAGGGAGTGTTCTCGACAGCAAAGTTTCATGCAGTAAACTGCTTAGTTGCAAGCAGTCTATAAAAATAGCAACAATGAACGTAATAACTATCATGATGGAAGACAGAAAGAATGAATTAATATATAACGCATCCAAAAAAGGCATTAATATACTAGGAATAGTAGATCATAAAATATGCCATGACGACACTATAAAATACAAAAGAATTGATAAACATACATTGATTACAACATTTGCATGGAGAAATCAAAATCAAGCATCAGCAGGAGGTATAGTAATTTTATTAGACTCAAAAGCAGAACAAGCCCTGAGAGAAATAATTAAGTGGACTGAAAGAATAATGATTGTACATTTCAACGGAAACCCACTCACTACAGTAATACTTCATTATTCACCATGTGAATGGAGCAATGAAGCAGAAGTTCATTATAAAAACCTACTCGACGCAACCACTACGATACCAAGATACAATGTATAACTGACGATAGGAGACTTCAACGCACATGTAGGAACAAATGTCTTTCAAATGTCTTTCAAGTACACATATCATAGAAACAGTAATAAAAACGGCAGACTTCTAATAGACTACGCCGAAGAAACTAAAATGATGATAGCCGACTGGACATTTATGTCAGACTCTACTGGTGCCAAAACTCAAGTGGACTACATTTTGATTAGACGAACGTGGAATAACAGCTTACATAACTGTGAAGCCTTCAATAGTTTCAGCAGTGTTAGATCCGACCACCGAATTCTGACAGCAAAGTTAAAATTAAATTTAAGAAAGAACTCAACTCAAGCTAAGAAAACACAATATGACTGGTCAATACTGAAGAATAAAGACGCTAGTACTGAATATAGCAAAGCTGTCAGAGAAAAATGTAACGAACTTCAATCTGAAAACACAACTGCAACAGAACTATATGAACACTTTATAGAATCTAATAATATCATATCAAATAAGATGATTTCTAGAATAAGAGCAAATCGAAAAACTAACACTACTTATGATCATAGAATTCAAGAACTGAAAGAGAAAGTAGAAATTGCATATAGTAAACACACACTTTCAAATACAAATGAAAGCTATGAAGAACTAGTAAGAGCAAAATATAACTTACGTAATATATACATGAACATCGAGAGTAACGCACTACAAAAAGCAACAGAACAGGTAGAATTAACAAACCAAGAATCTAAACATTCTAAATGCTGGAAGTTAATAAACTAAATAACAGACCGTAAAAACACCAAAAAAGGAATTATAAAGGCGAAAAGTAAAGAAGATAGAGTCAAGATATGGTACGAACACTTCAACAAATTACTGGGCAGTGACAGAAAAGGCGATGAAAACATATCAGTTAATGCAGATCTCAATTTGGATTTGAACGAAACACATAATATACTCATAACAGCTTTTACTCTGGAAGAATATAGAAAAGTGACAGACAATCTTAAAGATGGTAAGGCAGGACCTGATGATATAAGTCCAGAGATACTAAAGTACTACAAATTTGACGACATCATACTACACTTTGCAAATAATATACTATTTTTACAAGAAACACCAGCTCGATGGACATCAAGCAACATAATGCCACTACCTAAATCTGGA
Source organism: Osedax fenrisi (assembly GCA_964019155.1). NCBI lineage: Eukaryota > Metazoa > Annelida > Polychaeta > Sabellida > Siboglinidae > Osedax > Osedax fenrisi. The sequence continues at coordinate 13,172,912 of OZ025242.1, forward strand.
GATCTAAGCGATGTATATAACTATAGAGGAATAAGCTTATCAAGTGTTGCATCAAATATAACAAACAATATGATTCTAAACAGAATTCAACCTACAGTCGATAAATTGTTGAGGAATAACCAAAACGGATTTCGACCAGGTAGAGGAACCATTGCACATGTACAAAAAGACGACTCATAGAAGGAATTAAGACCACAAATATTCAATCTATCATAACATTTGTGGATTTTAAAAAGGCTTTCGACAGCATCGACAGAGCAGTTCTATTCAAAATTCTCAATATTTATGGAATTCCAGAAATACTAATAAGAGCTATAACATCTCTTCACAGTAACTCAAAAGAGCAAGTAATAACGCCTGATGGAATCACCGAAACTTTCCTTATTCAAAACGGAGTACTGCAAGGAGATACTCTAGCTCCATTCCTATTCATTATAGCTTTAGACTATGCTATGCGACTAGCAATAGATGGACGAGAGAGAGAAATAGGTTTTTAAATAGCAAGAAAGAAAAGTAGGAGACATTCAGCAGTAAACGTTCAGCTATGCAGACGACGTAGCTCTTATTAGTAAAAATATTGAAGAAGCACAAATACCTCTTCAGAGAGTAAAAGAAGAATGTGGAAATATAGGTCTAAAGATAAACTGTAAAAAGACAGAAGCCATGTATTTCGGTATAGACAATAACCAACATATACACACCATACTCAATAATGAAATCAAAATAGTAGATAACTTTAAATATCTAGGGTCATGGATGCAAAGCTCAGAAAAAGACTTCATTATTCGTAAAGCACTAGTCTGGTCAGCCGCTAATAAGATGAAGAAATTATGGAAATCAATCATAAGAGACTCACTTAAAGTTAGAATATTCAGGGCTACGATGAAACAATATACACATATGGTGCTGAAACATAGACAACTACAAAAACTATGAATAAACGAATAGATGGATGTTACAACAGACTTCTCCGAATGGCTTTAAACATATTCTAGAAAGATAAAATCAATAACATAACGCTATATAATGGACTCTCAAGAATATCTGAAGTAATAAAAGAAAGAAGACTAAAACTTGCAGGTCATTTGATGAGACACGATAACGAAATGGCTCATAAACTTGTCCTTTGGGAACCGACAAATGGTAGTGCAAGAAGAGGTCGCAAAACAATCACTTTTGTAGATAATCTAAGAGAAGATATAGGACTAGACGATATAAATGAGATAAAGACGATGATGTTGGACAGAGATGTTTGGAGAGAAAAGGCAAAGAAGAGCATAAGTAAGTAAGTAAGTAAAACATTTATTAATATATGATCAGTGGTCAATCACTTTATAATTATTTATTATGAAATTAAATATCATAATCATACCTATAAATCAATCCTACTACGTTGTAGAACATATGTAAGTAATACTATAAATATCTAACATTAAATACTCAATATATCATACACTATATGATAGAGATGGAAATATAGACATGTTCCAAATGAAGTTAAGTTGGTGAAAGTGCTGACAACTTACATGGCTCAACTTAATTCCATTTGGAGCTAAACATATTCATATTACACTCGTATAACTTGCATTTATGAACGACTTTAATCTATATCATTGTACACAGTGTAAAATATACACTGTAGTATACCAAACAGTATATAATTTTCAATATAACTACGTTTATTTATATGTGAGTATACTAACATTCAATATCAATGTAATTAGATTTATAATATATAAATATATATGTATATGTTATATTATATAAAAAGTGCTTTATAATGTAAATGTATATACTTGCCTTAATATAATGCGTAATATAATATAATTATGTAATTAATATGATTACATTTATTAAATAATATAGCATTAATTAATAAAATTATAAATCTATAAAAATGTGTTCAGTTTAATATAATAAATATATAATGTGTTTTATTTGATAGATCAATATATGTGATGATATACATGTATTATATATACAAATAGAGTGCTAAAGCTCCACGTAGTACACACAATTGTACAATAAGTAAAATACAAATTTATAAAAAGAACAATAATAATATAACCTAACTATATTATAATATGTATAAAAATGAGTGTAAAGAAAACAAAGGAAGGATGATTACAACAAGAATAAAATATATTTAAATTTAAGTAGACGATTTAATTTTTATAGTAAAGTATGGTAATATGTATATAGCGGATGGTCAATGGAATATAATTTCATAACAGTGGTAAAATATACGAGAGTCTCAAAAGTAAGGCTGTGGGGAATACAACTGATAAGTTGAGTAGAGGAATAAGTATTATGGTTAGTGAGATGATCTTGAATAGAGAGTTTTTAAGAAAATGTAATCAGTTAGATAACATTTGTAAAGAGTCGGTAGAGGAATAGTCAATAATACGTATTAGGTACCTATAATACACACTAAATGAATGCAATTAGTATATTTAGGAGCATGTGATTATACAGGAGGATATAAAAAGAGAAGAGCATTAATATAAACGAGTAATAACTAGATTTATAAAGGACAGTGGTGATATAGCGATTAATATTTTTTAGAATATGACATTTCGTAAAAAGATGATAGTTTACCATTTTAGAAACTTAAAAATGTGTATGGAGAATGAGAGCTTATAATTGAATGATATACCGTGGTTTCAACGTCATTGTTGAGGGAAGAATAATATGGTATTTAATATAAAAGTAAGAAAATAACAATGAGTTTATAAGTATAAGAAGGGATATCTTAGATGTATTTAAAATAAGTTTATTTGAAATACCCCTAATTCTAATGCATGAGTAACATTCATTAAGTTATGATATATGAGTAGGATATTTGGATAGGGACGAATAGACTTGTATATCATCATTATACATATTTAAGTGAATGTCATGAAATTTGAAATAAGTTTATTTAGAGTTAGGATATATATTAATAATAATATTAGTCCAATGACATACAACTGAGGTACATAATAAAGTAGATGACGGGGTAACAAGATATATAATACATTCTAATTATATACCATATATTTAATATATGTGATACTATTCATTTAAGGGTTGTAACATTAATACCTATCATATATAGTTTAGAACTAAGCATATCATGGTATAGAAGTTATATACAAATGAATATTAAAGGTCAATAAGAACATTTTTGCACCAAATAGAAGTTTATAATTTAGATTAGTCAATATTTTAAGGAAGGAAGTTTAAGTAAAATTCCTTATTATAAATTAACTCAGAAGTATATGATGATAATTCAGGACATACATAAATAATGTTAACGTGTAACAATGTGATTACAGATTTTGATATGGAGTGGATGTTGAGATATGTGACGGTATTTACACATACGATGAGGATTAAGAAGGTTGTTTAATTAGTGGAGTAATTATGGCGTATTTAAAGAATGTGTACAAATAATATTAGATATGTAAGTTGACATAATATAATGTATGTATTTTATATATATATATATATATATATATATATATATATATATATATATATATATATATATATATATATATATATATATATATAATATAAAATACAACATTATAAATGATAATGTAAATATGTAAATTATTAATTATATATTTATATATATATATGTATATATATATATATATATATATACATATATACATAGTGTTTAATAATGTATGATATTAGCAATAACGTTTAATTAATGCATAGGTTATTGGTTAATAACATATCATCCATTTCATTTATATCATTAATTATTAAATAAAAGCGCAATGCGATAACTTACATGTAACATCATTATTAATATGTGTATATATGATATTACTATTACTATATTATACTAGTATCAACCTGTTGCCGATATTATAAAAATATGTTGTCCAATATATTAGTATGTGTTATATTATACATTTAATACCTTACACCTTACCAGGTCGAGAATGCTCGGTAGTTTTTGACACGTTGCTTCCATCTATCTCGGATCCATCCATCCATGCATCCATCCTTCCACCCATCTCGTGCATCGCAGTTTGTAGTTCATCGTGTGTACATCCGTTATCTTCCATCAGTTGATCGATGTAAGTTTTAGGTGGTCGTCCTCGAGATCTTTTACCATGTAGCGGTTTCCAAAGAAGTACATTTATTGTAAGTTCATTTTTACTTCTAAAGCAATGCCCTGCAAATCTTAGATGTTGTTCGCGTATAGAGTTTGTTATTTTTTGTATTTTACCGTATAATTATTTATTCGTTAGATGTTGTTTCCATGTTTTATTTAGAGCTGTTCGAAGCATTCGAGTATAGGCTCCATCTACTTTGTTCTCTAAATTTGATGTTAAAGTCCATGTTATGGCGCCATAAATAAGTACAGATTCTACTGTGGTTCTGAAGAAGCTTCTTTTTAAATTGTCGGATATTTTATATTTCTAAATAGTATGCATGCTATTAAGTGCTGGCCAAGCTTGGGCTATTCTTATATCAATATCCTTTTCTGTTGATCCATTGAAGCTACCAAGATATTTGAAGTTTTCGACTTGTTTTATGATATTACCGTTTTGCTCTTCATGTTGCCATTATCACTATTCGGATTTAATCTTATATATTCAGTCTTATTAGAATTGACATTGAGTCCGATATCATCTGCTGTTTCTTCGATTTGATGTAGTGATGTATTCGCATATTTCATTGTATTCGTGGTAACAGCTATATCGTCGGCATAATAAATGTTTGTTATATTTAAAGCTGGATATCGTCTAGATCGTATTTGAGTCAGTATAAAGCCTAACTCTACTATTAACTATATAAGTCTTAAGTATATAACCGAGACATATTATGAACAGGAAAGGTGCAAGGGTATCTCCTTGAAGGACTCCAGTGGTGATTTCGAAAAACGTTGTATCTCCATCAGGTGATCTAACTATAGAACGAGTGTTCCTGTACATCATCATTATAGCTTACAGCATCATAATTATAGCTAACTATCATCATTACTGTACATCATCATCACTATCTCCGTTGGTATTCCATATTTACGTAGAATAAACTCCATCTTATTTCAGTTTATTGAATCAACCCCTTTTGAGAAGTCTATGAATAATAGTGTAATTGGTAGGTTTTTCGATTTTACACCTTCTAGTATGCGACTGATTGTCCTGATGTCGATCTGTTTTTCCTGTAGCCATTTTGATATTTACGTTATATAGGATCGATATATTGTCTTATTCGGCTTAAAATCATCAGGGTGAATATCTTAGCCGTAATTGAAGTTAATGTAATTCCCCTATAGTTTTTGGTTATGGATACATTTATTTTTTTTAGAAAAGTAGTATACAACCTTCAATAATTTCTTGAGTATATACACTATTGAATGATTCAAGTAATTATTCTTGAAATTCATACAATTTCCAATTTCCAATTTTCATACTTCTGCTGGAATTTCATCTAAACCTACTGCTTTTCCAGTTTGAATACTTTTAGTAACTTTTCTTAGTTCGTATACAGTAAATAATCCAGTTTTGATTTCTAGTTGATCATTAGCGTGTTCAATACTTTCATTGTATGTTGGGATGGTGTTGGTTTACCAATTAAATCTTTAAAATGACCATGCCATAGCTGTATGCATTCTTTTTCACTAGTAGCTTTTAGCTTGGCTTTATTAGATTTCTTTCTTCCACTAACTTCGATAAATGTTTTCCAGGCGATTGCTGATTTTTTTAAATTAATTGCGTTTTATATTTCTTCAATCTTTCGAGTAACATATTCATCTTGTTCTCTTTCATACATGTTTTTGAGTGAATTTTGAGCCTCTATGAAGTTTTTAATATAACATTGAGTTGGATCGCTGTTTTTAAGTTCAGCTGTCTGATAAAGTATTTCACGTTTGTGACAGATATATAGAGTTTCCTAGGGTAGTCTCTTTTTTCGTTTTGGTTTTAAAGGAATTACATTTGCAGCAGCTTCTTTGCTGGCTTTCACAACATTATTATATCTTGTGTTTGCAGATAAATCTGTTATTTCAACTTCATGGAGAGTGAAAATCTATTTTTCACTTGGGTTACAAAGCTACTACGGATATCAGTATCTTGTTTAAGTCTGGTTCAATCATAAGGTTTATTATTACATAATTTCTTTTTATTTGCTCATAGATAAAGTCGTATATCTGCTGAAATAATACGATGATCAGATGCTAAGCTGATAAATGAATGGTATGCTCTACAATGTTATCACTTCTTTTTTTATGATTAGGAAATCAATTTGTGATTTAAAGCCATTTTTATGTGTGTGTTCAGAATTGTCCTGATATTTTCTGGAAGTGTATTTAAACATAATCGGAAATTATGTAGCATCTTTCCATTACGATTTGTAGTTCTGTGTAACGAATATTTGTATCCATCATCTTTTCCAAGGTGCGCATTGAAATCTCCTCCATTTATTAGTACATTATGTTTTGGAATATGTCTGATACAATATGTTAGATCGGTGTAGAATATCTCTGTATCCTGTTTGTCACTCACGTTTGTCGGACTATAGCATGAAATGACGGTTGTCTGTGGGTTTACCTGGAAATGTATTGCCATTATTCTGGATTTTATCATATCAACACTAGATATTGCATTATAAGCCATTGAGTCGATATATCTGCATGTACAAATTGTTTTAGGCTTCACGCTCGTGTGATTGCATAGCAATATGTACATTTTTATGTTGTAATTAAATGTTTTATTGTATAAATTGTTATTCTTTTGTAATTTATATTTGTTATCGTGTGTTAATTTCGTGTCGTTCATTTTCCTATAAAAGGAACGCCGCTCGGTGAGATCGATACACTTTTTGTTCTGCGTCTCACCGGGTTTGTACATATTGTCATTGTCGTTATTATTGTTATGTTATATTATTATTATGTTCGATAGGTCTTTGCTTCAATAAAGTTACCTAACGAACTTCACTTTGTTACATATATATATATATATCCTTATTTATTTATAAAACTATATATTTATACATAATATATTACTATAGTTATGTATAATTGTTGACTGATATAGTTTATATATATTATCTATACATATATATATATATATATATATATATATATATATATATATATATATATATATATATATAATCAGAAGGTGTAGTGAACTACTGGGTATAAAAAAGAAAAGCATATCTAGTTTTACCAGGTTAGTTATTCGAGAATGGAAAATAACTAAAAAATAACTAAAAGATTCAACCATATTTGAAAAATATTTTCTAACTAAAATAATGAGTAATTCTACAACAATAATATTTCATACCAATATATTATATTTATATATATATATATATATATATGCATACATATATACATAAACACATAATACTAACTAGCGTTGTCACATTACAAAAAATATCAGTATGGTTATCATTTGAAAGCCATCTCAATATCGTACCAGTATCACTTGGCAGTAGTATCAGTATCATATTATTCTCATTTTACAATGGTATCATCATCATTTGACATCAGAAACAGTATCGTATCATAACAAGAGGATAAAATATTACTGGGTAATACCTATAGGTATTAGAAGATTATGGAAGATTATAATCTTCCTCCCTATGTATTCTCCTCGATAATCTTAGTACTTATTTGTTCGATGAAAATATCTAATTTACTAATTTGAATAATACACTTTATTTCATATATAATATAATATATAATATGTAATATACATATGTATAACAATTATCCATCCCGCTTCGATCGTCGCGCGGAACAAGGAGCGCGTCCTGCAATTCCACCTCAGGTTGCAGTCGAAAAGTTAATTACCGAGAAAGAGAACGAGAAAGAGAAAAGAAAATAAAATAAAAATAAAAATAAGATGAAAACTTTACAACTATTAAAAACAACTTAACGATTTAAAATCGGATCATTAAATACCCAAACACTTCAAAAAGTATATAAAATCCCAGAATTAATAGCTTCAGCTGAATTAAATGGACAAGATAGTATTTGTATTCAAAAGCATAGATTCATACATGAAAATACAGTCATCAAAGAACATGCTTATGATAAATGGAAACTACTAACTCTATCACCCTAGAATAATAGTCTAAATATCGCAACTGTTGGAATTGGAATGCTCGTCATCAGCCAAGCTTATAACACAATTTCTAGTGTCGAAATAATATCACCTAGAATTATGATAGTGAACTTTCAATAAAATCCACAAACGTCAGTGATCTCATGTTACAGTCCAACATATATTAGTAACTAATAAGAAACTGAGATATTCTATACGAAACTTACATGTTTGACAAGACAGATACCAAAGAAAAACTTATTTTTGAGCCTTCAAAATGCTGATGCAGAAACTATGATTATCCGCAAGTACAAGATATGCATATTTTAAAATATTAACGGATCTCAGTTACGAGGATTACATAGCTCTAGTATCCCAAGAAGTCGAACAGGCTCAACTCATGCTAACAAATATTGAAATAGAAGTCGCTAAAATCGGTCTCCATATAAATGCAAAGAAAACTGAAAGAATGTCCTTTAACTACAACACACCAGTCAAAATTTAACTAGAAAACTGTTCTGCAACAGTAAACGTCGTTAACAATTTCAAATGCCTGGGTGCGTGGATGTTAAGCTCACAGAAGGACTTCGAAATTCGTAAAACACTTTCGTGGTCAGCAATCCACAAAATGAAGTCAATCTGGAAATCCAAAATGAACAACAATCTGAAAATTAGAATCTTCAAAGCGACAATCGAGCCAATATTATTATATGGAAGCGAGTGCTGGACAATAGACGCTAGTCTACGTAAGAAAATCGATGGATGCTATACCAGATTATTAAGATTGGCAACAGATACTTCATGGAAAGAAAATATAACTAACGTTCAACTCTACTGAGGACTGCCAAAGATTACCGATGTCATAAAAGAAAGAAGACTGCGACTAGCAGGTCATTGTATAATACACAATGACGAAATAGTTCACAATATAGTATTATGGACGCCAAAGATCGGTAAACGAAACAGAGGACGATAACCCAAAACATTTGTAGATATTCTAAAGAACGACTGTGACTGCGAAGATGAAGACGAAATATGTTCATTGATGATGGATCGTGATGGTGGTTGGAAGAAAATGTCAAGATCTGGTCGAGCGAGAGCTCGACTAAAGTAAATTAAGTATATTTTAAAAAGGCATGCAAAGATGCAGCCAATAAAGTAATTCCGTTAATACCCAAATTAAAGAAACGAATACCTTGGGAAATATGTGAAAACTCGCCTACACAGATGAATATCAACAAGTTTATAAATGATCAGGAATCTTTAGTTAATTCTTATGATTCAGAACAAAAAAATTACATAAATAAAAAGATATATGAAATCCAAAAGGCGGCAACAAATAAGAAATCTGAAACAATAAATGAAATCAGCGGAAGAAAGAAATCAAATAAATCTAAACTAAAAGATAACAATGATAATGAACGAATCAAACTTTGGCATAAACATTTCAAAGATTTACTTAGCAAGAATATCCGATCGACAATTCATTGCAAAAATTCAGATCATATATTGAATAATATTGATATAAAAATCGGCCATTTCACGAAATAAGAAGTTAATATAAAAATATAAAAATTATATATCATATCGAAAAGCAGTAGGTTTGGACGAAATTTCAGCAGAAGTTTATAAATTAGATGATTTTTAAGAATTTTTGGTAGAATCCTGTAATCGTGTTTATTTCGAGGAACCTATAGTAAGTTTGACCAATGTTTGACCAGGATGTATACTTACTTTTTCTAAAAAAAAGGAGTCCTTTCCAACACAAAAAACTAGCGAGGAATTACTCTAATAGCAAAGATATATAACTTGATGTTATTAAACAGTATTATACCAGAAATTGATCCAATCCTAAGAAAAAATCAAAATGATTTCCGAACAAATAGATTAACAATGGGAAAAATACTGACTATTAGACGAATTTTAGAAGGAGTCAAAACTAAAAACCTGTCACTCACTCTACTCTTCATTGACTTTTCAAAAGCTATTGACACGATAAATCGAAAAAAAGATGAAAGAAATACTTTAAAGTATGGTATACCAGAAGTAATAGTTTGTGCAATTATTATGCTCTACAAGAATACTGGTTCAATGGTTCGCTCACCAAATGGAGATATACCGTACTTTAAAATAACAACTGGAGTCTTACAGGGTAATACAATTTCGCCGTTCCTCTTTATAATCTGTATCGATTATATTCTGAAGACGTCATTAGATAATAATTGAAAGCTAGGTTTTACTCTAAAAGAGAGAAAGAGTAAACGATATCCCGCTGAATAATTACCGATACGGACTATGATGATGATATCGCCGTAACAAATAATACTTTGAAAGATGATAATACATTATTACGGAAAAAAGAATCAGCCGCAAAAGATATTGGACTTTGTATTAACACTGACAAAACTGAATATATCAATATCAATCAGAATAACAACATGCAAATGAAAAGTATCTGTTGAAATGTAATAAATCAAGTAGAATATTTTAAATATCTAGGAAGTTATATTAGATCAACTAAAAGATATATTAATATAAGGATTTCTAAAGTCTGGGCAACATTAAATAGTATGAATATAATCTGGAAATCAAAACTAAGTACTCATCTTAAAATACATTTTTTCAGCAGCAATCGAATCGGTGCTTGTTTACGGTTTTCTATCCTGGACTCTACTAACCTCGTTATAGAAAAAGATTGATGGAACATACAAACAAATCCTGCCGAGATCATCTAACAAATGAGCAATTATATGGCGATATTCCAAAAATTGAAAACCTATACGCATGCAAAGGCTGAGGTTCGATGGTCACTGCCAGAGAAGAAAAGATGAAGTAGGGATCGATCTGATACTCTGGCAACCACAGCATGGTAACCGTTCGCGTGGACGCCCAGCGAAGAAGTACATATATCAACTGCGGGGTGATACCGATCTGTTAACGATAGACGAAATACAGACCGAGATGAATGACATAGAAGGATGGAAGAAGTACGTCATGGACTACCGAGCAAGTTCGTCCTGGTAAGGAAATATATATATATTTTTTTTTAGCCAAATTGTTATATATATTGATTAATGCATTATTTTTTTATTATATATAATATAAATTTATAAAATATAACAATTCTGTACACAATTATGAGAGGTCAAAAAAAATTCTGGAGAATCCTATAATTTAAAAAAAAATCCTAGAAATAAAATTAATTTTGTTATGAATTTATAATATTCAAAGGAACTATACACATTATACATATTCTGAAAATTTCATGATTGTAGCTTAATTATAACTGTGAAAAATATACATATTTATGTTTTTTTGGTATTTTCCTATCTATTCTATGTTAAATCCTATGTTAAATTTTGTTAAATTTTATATGGTTTCGTATGCACAATATTGACCTAAATTAAAAAAACAATTGTTTGTGTATTCTCTATACTCATATTTAGATGATCCAAATTCCGTTAAGGAATCGATAACCAATAGCATGTTTAAAATCACTCTTAACGTACGGTAAGAGTGATTTTATTTTCCAGATGATACTGCTTCATATTAGATTCTATAGATATGATGCTCATGATACTATTTTATTAAACCATATACATTTTTGTTCATTATTGGTGGTCCGACGGAGATTTAAAAAAAAAAATTATTAAAAAAAAATAAATCTCGAAATGTCGTTATTCCTATGTAATTGTATTTTATATGTTTATAAAAAATGTCCTTAAGGACATTTATTTGAATTCTGTACATTTTATTTGTATTTTATTTTAATGGGTATATATATAATACTGTGTACTTTTTTAAATACTATATTCATCTAATAGATAACATTAATATATAGTAAGTATTATCTATAGTATCCCTAATTACAATATTAGTTATTAGATAATTAATTTAAACAATAAAATAAATTTTATATATATAAAAATTTTCTAAAAATTAGGCCACTTTGACTATTTATTAAAATTATAAAGAGCTATTTTTTTAAATTTATAATACTTGTACGTTAAAATATAACATCTTAAGATGAGGTAATAAAAAGGTAGAAAAAAAAAAAATCTTTAAATTTGTAAAGATATACCCCTGAATATACCCACAGAAAAAATGGTCATTTTTTGATGATTTTTAACAAAATTAAAGAAATACAAGGGTATTTATAATTTTTTCGACCAAATTGTAATATATTAATTGTTTTTGTATTATATATAATATTAATTTATCAAATATAACGATTATGTACAACATTATGAGAGGTCAACAAAAATTCTGGAAAATCCTATAATTTGATAAAAAATCCTAGAAATAAAATTATTTTTTTTATAAATGTTATATCATTCATAGGAACTATACACATTACACATATTCTGAAAATTTTATGATTTTAACTTAATTATAAATGTGAAAAATATACATATTTGTTTTTTTTTGGATTTTCCTATCTATTCCCATGTTAACTTTTTTGTAAAGTGAACATGCCCTCGCACAGCAAATATTGACCTAAATCAAAAAAAAATTTTTTTGTGGGTATTCTCAATACTAAAATTGTGATGAATCATGTGAAGCAGCCGAATCCATCATCAACATCATCTCTAAAATCACTCTTAACGTACGGCGTACGACGTATGCCGTACGTCGTACGTGTCTAGATTATAAATATACGACTATAGGTCTAGTAATGACTCCATTACACTCACCCCCTCAAAAATGTAACAAACTTTATGTTAACTAGTTAACCCCCCGATTTCCATTCCATAATATTACCCTTATCAGCCATCAGTTGTCCTATTATATTCATAACTATTTACACCTTCTCTTCTTTTTAGATTGACCCTATTCACTACTTTTTTCTCCTCGCCATGTTTAACCTCATATACTGACCCATCTCCTATTCGTCTTATTACCTTCCAAATTTCTTCACTCCTTGTTTTACTTTTGTTACATGTTGAACAACTATTCACATGATTCCGTATATCGCGGTATTTACCTATCCAATTAAATGTCAAGTTAACCCTCCACGTACATCTTTATATTCCTTGGTGCCCTTGTCCTTCATGCACTCCTTCCAATACTATTCTAATTAATGATTTTGGGACCATAATCTTGTTAGTTTCATCCTTGTTCCATAGACTACATTAGTATTCCATCAACTAATACAAAGTTTCCTTTTCAAACTATCCCCTTCTTCTAGTTTGTTCATTATCATGTTAAGTTATTTATCTTTCTTCTGTTCCGATATTACTTCTTCTTTTGTTAGAATAGGCAAAGTATCGAAATTTATCACAAATAGCCCAGATTAAAGCTTTAAATTCAATCCTCTTCGATGAATATTCCGGATCACTATATACACTTGCGTTAGTAACTTTGCTCGCATAGGCCACTACTTTGTTCAAATTGTCGATATCCTGGCTTAAGACTGCACCCATTCCCTTATCATTCGCATCTATCTCTAATCTGAACGGTTCATCAAACTGTGGAAAACTCAATATTGAATTTTTAATTTTTCAAATGCCTCGTTTGATTCTATTGTCCATTCTACTGTTACATTTTTACTTGTACGTTTCGTTATTACTTTACCATGTTTCGTAGCCCCTATTTTCATTATATCTTGCAATTGTTTCGTTACTTCCGAGAAATTCTTTAGAAATTTATAATATACGACTATAGGTCTAGTAATAACTCCATTACACATATATATATATATATATATATATATATATATATATATATATATATATGTGTGCGCGCATTATTTCATATCATTAGTATTAAATTCATTGATCATATGTGCGTATATTGTCTTGATAAATGTTATCTGTATTATTCATCAGTAATCTCACAACCATGACGATAAGGGGGCAGTAAAATTTAATTAATAATGCTATTAGGAGATAATATGGTACATATTAATAAATTAAAGGAATGCCTGAGAGATAGATATTCATTAAGTAGGTGTAAGAGTGAAATTATTTATGAAATAATGGCAAGGAAGCAAGACAATAATATACGGTCGGTAAAATTAAGGAGAGGCATTATTGGGTTGGGGAAAACATCTATTAGAGAGTTGAGGAAGTTTAGTGTAAAGTGGGAAAATGAAGGTGAAAAGATATTTGAAGAGGTTTGCTCGACAAGAGATAGGTATATCGACATTTAGAAATAACTAACAGTGAATGGGAAGGGAAATGTCGTGAATCTAAAAAGTATAGTGTCTATGGTATTTATGGGTAACCACCATGAGAAGGCTTGTAAAAGCTTTAGTTTTCCCTATAGTCTTATACTGAGCAGAATCTTGGACAATGAGAAAGCTTGAGAGAAAGATGATCGATGCTTTTGAGTTATGGTGTTGGAGACGTCTGCTAAGAGTAACATGGATCGACAGAATGACAAATGTATGGGTTATTGATAATATAAAACCAGAATGGACGCTTGAGTCAAGGATAGTCAAGGCATCATTATGTTACTTTGGCCATGTTATAATAGCAGGCGGAATGGAATATGAAGTGATGGTAGGAAGAATGGGGGGTTATAGAAGCAGAAGGAGACCACGGCAAAGATGGCTAGATAGCATAAAGAAAAACTTCAATGGAACTATCTTCAACATGATTCGAGCCTCAAGATGTAGGAGGAGTTGGAGAGCTGCTGTCATCTATGTCGCCAGGGGTCGGATACGACTCGAAAGCACATGTTAACAGGTTAACCATGAGAAGGCGTCATCTATAATCATGTCATTTACTATTCGGTAGATAATGGCTATGTTTTGACGTCTTGGGAGTATGCGTTGTATTTGTATGGGAGTGGAAGTTATTTGCGTGAGTAATATCATGTAGAGTGGTATATTGTCACTTTCCTCGGTAAATTATATTCCGCAGATGTAGTCGTACAAGTTTTAAAAGCCTACCATTATGTATAGTAGTTATCGCTCGATGTTGGCATACTTCCTCCATGTGCTAGATATAGATAATCATGCGAATTGTATGGGGTAATTATCTTGAAATAGTACAGCCCGAGTCCTTATTAGAGTCATCGACTTATATTGTTGATGTCAACGAGTGTCGTAGTATGCAAGGGTTAATATTTCTGTATTAACTATATTGAAATTTAGTTGGTGTGATGTTGTCCATGTGAATTTATTCTCTTTTTTGATGAGTTCTCGAATGAATTTTAGAAACTGAGAAATGTTGAGGTTGAAGGGGACTATGTATGTGGATACACCATAGGAATCGGCGTAATCCTGTGATGTTATTGGTGGAATGTACTGGACTTCTAGTCGTATTGGATCCGGGTGGAATCCATATGCTTTATGCATTTATCTGAGATGCATATGCCCATAGGATATTTCTCTTTCCATCAGTGTTTTGAGGTTATTGTTGTGCTTCTGTTATATTGAACCGTATATTATTATATCGTCTGCGATATTTATAATTCCGTTAATTCTTTGAAGCATAGTGTCAATGTGTTATTAGCAAATATATTGTGCGAGGTTGAGACTGAAGTGTATATGTGGGAAGTAATATCGTGATTTGATATTGTCAGATAGCGTACTTCATTGCTTAGGATGATGGACCCATAGCTAGAACGTGCGTCAAATTGTTCACTATTTTGAATATTTCAATAATAAAAATACTTATATAGACAATTTATATAATAATGATTAAAAAACATTTTGTATGATATATGGTTTCTGAGATACCGAGAGTGTCCATATTCGGGCACTGTCCGTAATCGGTTACTTTCTCTTAATAAGTAAATAACTAGAATTATACGTTGATAGAACGTTATTTTATTATGTGTCCAATTGTTAATTAATTATAGTGTCTGATAATTAGTGATAAACATAGATGTATGTATATTTTTAATTTATCACATGTAATTCAAAATGAAGATATATTTATATGTAAACAAATGATATTTTCGGATTAAATATTGTAATATTATTTAATCTAATTTTATCGAATCTTGTTATTCACATTTATTTATTAGATTATTTAGAAAAATATATTATATATAGAAAACTTATATTATTATCAACTCCTTGGTATTAAACTTAGTATTAAACATATCAATAATAAAATATTAATAATTAATCATAAATCTATCAATAATATTAATAATAATAATAAACTATAATTAGGTATATTAAAATATATTCTCCAATATGTAAAATATTAAGTTACTAATTTATAATATAGATCGATATTTTTAAGTAATTAAATAATAGTTGGACAATCTTTTATTGTATACATTAAAGCGATATTATTGTAGTCCTATATATAACCGTTGTAATTGCATGATAATGCGTGAAGGTATAGGCATGTTATATCTTATAATATGAACATATATATATATATATATAATTTATATTATTTTTATATTTTATTCATTGTATTGTATCTATGTAAACAGGAAGTCATCTAATATTTTATAATATTTTATTTATTTAGTTTTTTTAAACTTGCTTTAAAATTAAGGGTAATTGTCTCGATAAGATTTAGCTTCTACAAAAACCCTGGTGTAAACCTAAATCTGATAATAATAATAATATATATATATATATATATATATATATGTTATTATAGAATTTACGTATGTAATTAATTCGAATAATATTAAATGACTAATACATATATACTTTTAATTATTGATGTATCATTTGATATGTGTATGAATATATTGATTACCTGGTGACATATAATTCCCTATGGTAAAATAGTAATGCATCATACTAAAAGGCTATTTGATACGATCGATATCGTATTTTATTTAATAACCAACCTCCGAGTATGGATGTAGTGTATTTATCAATAATTGTTTATATTATTATATTAATACATTATAGTATCAGTGACCATGATCAATGTCCAGCTCATAATACTATTGGATGTTGGTGTATTGATAATCACATAGGCTGCCAAAGTGATTATCCGGGTGATGATATTCCTATATTTAGTCCATCTCATATTATATTTGAACTTGTAAGTTTAAACTAAATAACTTATATTTTGATCTAAAAAGTAGGTATTTTGTATGTATACATTATGTATTCTTATGATTAATGATGTATTTAATGTACATATAATATGATATGTAGTAAATTGAGAAGGTTTTATTTATATTTAACGCTACCAATGTTCGTTTACTTAAGTAAATACATCTAAACATATATTACCATTCTAAATCCTATATTAATTTACAGGTTTATATTTATGGCGCTTAAGTTAAATTAGTTCAAGCATTTATACTATTGAATACTAAAACTTTTAAAATAAATTTTGGGAATAATAAAATAATAACAATACATCCTAAAGCATTTTTGTCAAGTGAATCAAATAATAAAACAAAACATACTGAACTTAAAATATTATTTTTACATAAAAATAAAATAAAATTCATTGAAAGTGGAACATTTGATCCATTGATCAATTTAGAAAATATTAGTTTGCAAAAAAATAATTTAATTAATATAGATTATTTACTAATTTTTAATCTTAATAATCTAAACAAATTTGATATTTATAATAATGACCTAACGCAATTACCGACTAAATGGTTACCTAATAATCTAGAATCATTAGATATTAGTGGAAATGCGATAGAATATGTATCTCTTAATACATTCGAAGGTGCACTCAATTTAAATACTTTAGAGATGACAATACATAATAAAACTATAGAATACAATACTTTCATTAAGCTTACTAAACTAACCACTATTAAAGTATATCCACGTAATTCAGGAATGTGTTCATGTAAATATATATGGGTGATAAATACAATTATGAATGATACTAGTGCCTTGTGTAACAATAGTAATAATAATTATACAAGTATTCGAGAATATCTTAAAGAAGAATGTAAAGACCATATACCAGGTATATATTTATATGTTATATATTATAAATGTATATATATATATATATATATATATATATATATATATATATATATATATATATATATATATAAAATATTATATACTTTATTATAATATCAATATTCTTAAATATGATCGATACAATTATTAGTTATTTTAAAATTAAAATAAATTTATGTTTAATAATTATTTATTTAATTTAATATAATTACTGACAAGATCACATAATTGTACTTATGAAGGACTTATTTTTATTTATACATAATATAATATTCTGTAATAACATTTTATTACAAAATAAAAATATACACATGGCTATGACATCAGCCGAGCGTGAAGCCTAGCACAATTTATGCATACAGATATATCGATTTTACGTTATGACCTAATTTAATTTAATTCAATTCGACATAAATGTATGTTACATTAATCGATATATGCATACTTCACTTTATAACATATATTTATATTATTTTACTTGGTTATGTGAATACATATGAATCATGTAAGTCATTCTAATGATATCACATCCTACTTTAATTTATATTATATGCATTATTTTATTTATAAATTACAATACAAAATGTAATTACAATATAAACAAATATATTTTAAATTTATTTTAAAAGGCCAGAATTTTAAATAAATATATATATATATACAATGTATATTATATTTAATAAAGAAAAACTCGATATATGCACTACAAATATGTATATAACAATTAATCACCGATAACTTATTAATTTAAGCCATCTATAACTTATATATTTGTTACAATTTTTAAATAATCTATTTTAAGTACTTAATTAAAAATATAAATATATATATATTTATATGACGTGTGTTTATATATATATATATGTATATATGAATGTGTGTGTTAATATATATCGTTATTTTATGATTATTTTTATTATAACAAATAATACAAAACTATCCATACAAATAGATCCATCAACAAACGATGGGAAAACTTCACTATCTGAAAACACAACTATTGATGTTGGAACTAATAATACAACTATACATGCAACATCAGAACCATCAAGAGAAGAAGGGAAAACGTCACTATCCGACACTACAACTATTGCTATTATAACTAATAATACAACTATATATGCAGCATCAGAACCATCAATAGAATATGGGAAAACGTCACTATCTGACACTACAATTATTGTTGTTGGAACTAATATTACAACTATACATGTAGCATCAGAACCATCAAGAGAAGAAGGGACAACTTCACTATCCGACACTACAACTATTGCTGTTATAACTAATTCAACACAGTACATAAAAACAGATGCTCCAAGTGGTGTAGGGAAAATGGCATACGCTAATTATATAACTATATTTTGTTTTGTATTATTATTTATACATATATACAATGCTTATTAATATAGTGATATTTTAACTAAATATATATAATAAATTGTATAAATTATGTTATTATCGCTAGATTTTAATGTTTGTAATAGATGTATATGTTGTAAATTATTTAATATAGTTATTACTAATACAATTACATCATTTTGAAGATTACAAATATGTATACTATTATGTCATATTTTAATTACGTATTTTTACGCATCATATATAACAATTATACATTATAAATTATCATATGATATAATTATAGTTATTTGTAATATAAACTTATATACATACATATATATATATGATTTATTATAATAGTTATATAACGTGTTCTACATTTTTAATATATAATTAAATTTGTTTGTATACATTAATAAAGTTATATGTTTTATTTTTATTTAATTTAATCAATGATATATATATATATATATATATATATATTATAAAGTCATCTTTTCTCGTATTGCTTTATTCGTTACAGAAAAACCATCTCAGTATCAATTACGATGTTGCTTCGTCGAGGGCCGAATGGTAAAGCAAGCCTATTGGGAATAAAAGGGGCGTTCCCGACATGTGACCCTTTTCAAATTATATTAATAATAGATAATAATAGTAAATATTAAACGTATAATCTCACATCATTACATTTCCCCCCGGAAACATTTCTGTTGCCCACAACAGATACACAAACGCTTCGGCCAAATCTCTTCGGACTATATTCGGACAACCCGCTATGTATCATGTATTAAATGATTTACGATAGTAGGGTTACGTGTATGATTTCATTAACTAGTTAAACTCACTAAGCAACGACACATAAAATACATATTACTATAAATAACATAACAAATAATATTATAAATTAGAGGGTAGCGTGTCGGAGGTGGCCATGGAGGTGGCGAGGGCGTCACGGAGGTCGATATTGACGGCGAGGGCATCACGGAGGTCGATATTGACGGCGAGGGCATCACGGAGGACGATGTTGATGGAAAGGGCATAAAGGAGGTAGATGTTGATGGCGAGGGCGTCACGGAGGTCGATGTTGACGGATAGGGCATCACGGAGGTCGATGTTGACGGCGAGGGCATCTCGGAGGTCGATGTTGAAGGATAGGGCATCACGGAGGTAGATGTTGATGGCGATGTCATAACGGAGGTCGATGTTGACGGCGAAGGCGTCATGGAGGTCGATGTTGACGGCGGTATCTATTATGATTTGGACAAATAATTGAATATTATAAATTAGCAAAATGAAATTGTAAGTAATGACCCTTTAAATTATTACCTTTTAATAAAAAAAGATAATAACTTTCCAAATATATTTATTTACAATGGTATTGAAATACATTATGAAATAGATCAATGCGAATACTTTAATAAATATTTTTATAGTATTGGTGAAAATATTGTTAATACAATAAATAATAGTACACATTATTTAAAATTACTAATATATAAATAAATATATAAATAAAATAATTAACGTTACTAATAACATGAAATCTAAATTATCCATGGATGTAAATAATTATGATATAATAATAATAATAATAATAATAATAATAATAATAATATAATTTATTGAATATAGAAAATAGATATTCAAAATGACATAAAACAGGAGATAAAACTAATAGTAAGAACGAAAATAAAAGTATTAACATTATTGATTTACATATGCCATTGCTTAGCTCGTATATGCTAATGATATGCCAACAAGGCCGCGAAAGATCTCAGCTTTTAGGAAAGGGTGAATCATTTCCTATGCCGTGGGGAGGAAAATTTGACCAGTAGTTTCCACGCTGGCATCCTTACTCCCCAACACCCGTCACAACCCCACTGACCTAACATAACACACGAGGACAAACAGTAAATAAAGTAATAAATAAAAATATATAAATAAATGTACAAGTTAGGATGAACATGTTCATCAACTACCAGACAGTATCGCAGAAACACCCGGTTTAAATAATGGAAGAGACGTAATTACGGTTAGATGAGCAGGCAGATTATTCCATGTAGCCGAGACTCGATTGCTGAAGAAGTTGTATGATTTATTCTTAGAGATATCTCTTTTAAATTTCACCGAAAGCCCTCTAAGATGATTCGTGTAGGTCCACAAGAAATCATCTACATCCACATCAACGAGACCATTGACAATTTTGTAAGTCAGCACCATATCAGCAACATTCCTACGGGAAGAAAGTGATTTTAGCTTTAAAAATAGTAATCTATCAGGGTATTCTAATGAAAATAAATTGCACCTAAAGAAAAACTTACGAGTAAATAGTCTCTGAACCAATTCGAGTTTGGTGGAATTACCATTTGTTCTGAAAGGAATGGATGGATCCCAGAGATTGGAAGCGTATCCAAGGACAGGTCTTACATAACTTATATATGCTAGTGTCAATGGTACATGTTTGTGGGAGAACATGTGATAGAAAATATTAAAGATAGTTAGAGAAGATTTGTAAAGTATTCCCGTTCTGCCACCGGGATGGGGAGAGTCGCGAGGGTTGTGAATGAAACAGTAGGGGGAGTGTTAAGAGCAGCAATGTGAGGAGAATCCATAGGAGATAGCCATGTGATGAATAATATTTCGAGGTCATGGTCAGTCATGAAGGACATTACAGAAGGGATTTTATTGCGAAAAGAGCGTGCATTGATAAGAACAGCGTTGAGGGAAATAAGGTGGGGTGGAGGGTGGTTAATTGTGGGGAGGGGGAAAAGTATGATTTAAGGGAAGTCTGGGAAAGGAGCGGGAGAGGGATGTGTTGGGTGAGTAGGACATAAGGGGAGAGGTATACGTAGGGGAGTTTAGGGTATCACAATATCAGGAGGGACACATTAAATTAAGGCGATGTGAAAATTGTTCGTGCCGAGGACAACGTAATTAAAGTTGGGGATGGGGTGTGAGGAGTTCAGGTGATTGAAGGTGGAGGTGCAGACTTTACGATCAAGAAGTTGGGAATTGTTGAGGGGTTCACAGAACCTGACTTGAAAGGGTGAGTTTTTTAGGAGGTGGATATAGCGGATAACAGTGTTTTTGGAATGATGATCAAGATAGGTGATGGATATAGGTTTTGGTAGTTTGGAGGAGAAGTAGAGTTGGGTAAGTGTGGGATACAGTGAGAGTGTATATGTGGCTTGGAGTGGATATTGATGGAGGCAAAAAGCTTTTTCAGGTAGGCTGTGTCATTACCTGTTTCAATGGCACCAATGATTGTATGGGAGACAGTTGGTAATTTACCGACAAGAAAGTTAATAAGTGGAGTGTTGGGGGGGGGGGAGGGTTATTAATTCTTTTCCATGCAATATTATCAGATTTGGGGGGAAGTAGGGGAGGTATGCATGAGCGGTGAGGGTTATTAAATGAGGGGGATTTAGCTACGGAAGTGATGGATTGTGATCGTTTAGTAACAGGGGATAGGTGAGTGGGGATAGTAGAAATGGTAGTAACAGTGGGAGAGTTGGGGTGACTGGGGTATGGTTTGGGATGAAGGGTTGGGTGGTGGGGTGAGCAGTGAAGATGTAGAAAAAGTGGGTTGTGGAGATAGGTGGGGTGCAGGTGCAGGGGAATGATTGTTATAGATGGGAGAGGAGCTCATGGGAGTACAAAAATTTAAATTAAATGTTGTTGTTGTTGCGTTGTAGAGGATAGGCCTATCTATGTTCCTTATCATACGACTATACATTTTCGCTATTATTCATTATTATAAGGATTCTTTAATAAGATTATAATAATTATTATAATCATTATTATTATAATAATATATAATAATGTATAACAATTATATTCATTATACATAAAATTAGTAAAAAATAGTAATTAAATATATGATACAAAATTTAGTATAAATTATAGTTTTATCAAAAAATAAAATTAAATACACATATTAAAAATGGATAAAAATATAATAATAATTTATTAAAAAATTATAAAATTACAAAGTAAAGATTCGAACTCGTGGCCTCTCAACCTTTAGACTAATTAGTAGAGTGTTATAACACTCTATCCTCTAGACTATAAGTCTGGTTATTTTAAATAAAATAATTAAATATATGATATACGTATATTGAAGTATTACATATATTATAATAATAAATAATATTAATATTAATATAGTTATATTATATTTTATTAATATTTTATTTATATAATTTTATATTATATATTATATTATAATAATATAGTTAAATTGTAAGTATTATATAGTATGTAATTATTAAATATAAAGATATGCTGTAGTGCATCAACTAACATAATAATTATTATTATGATTATCATAATGATTATCATAATTTTATTATCATAATGATAATAAAATATAATAATTATATTTAAATTTAAATTATATAAATTAAATTTATAATTAATTAAATTCATTAAATAATTTTAAATTATATTATAATATTATAATCATTATATTCATTATAATAATGAATATTATAAATGAATTAATTTAAAAATTAAGTTTATTAGTTCAATATTATTGAATTCCATTATAATCATAATTTAATTATATATTATATATTCATAATTTATATCCACTGGATTATCCAGGCATATTTAATGTGTTAAATGTTAGGTTTACTTTAAAATATATATGATATTAAATAAATAAATTAAAATTTATTTATTATAATAATAATAATAATAATCTTTATACATAAAAATAATAAAATATTATACCTGATTAATTCTATATGATATTAAATAAATAAATTAAAATTTATTTATTATAATAATAATAATAATAATAATCTTTATACATAAAAATAATAAAATATTATACCTGATTAATTCTATATGATATTAAATAAATAAATTAAAATTTATTTATTATAATAATAATAATAATAATAATAATCTTTATACATAAAAATAATAAAATATTATACCTGATTAATTCTATAATTAAAACTTTTTTTAAGAGGCTATTTTATTTATCAAATATACGTATATTTGTACTATTATCAAGGATATTGCTATACATGTCCTTGCTATTATATTAAATATAAATGTGGACAGTTATGTTTCTATATCTTTAAATAAATGTATTTCATATACAGTTCTTATATGAATATATATAATACATTATTAAATATTGATATAATAGATTGTATTATATATTCGTATAAGAAATGTATAATTATGAAATAAATTAAATTTAATATGTCGTACGAAATTACCTCGTACGATATTACTGGTAACCTATAACTGGCGACGCCAGTCTGGCGTCCTTTATGGTGGTATATATAAATTTGGGCTTTTATGGTGGTAATTATAATGTAATATTATAGTGGGCCTTTAAAGCTCAACAAATACATAGAGTACATGTATAAAAATATAGAGGCCCTGCAAAAAACGTATATCCTATGATAATGATTTAAAAAAAATAAAATTTTAGTATAACAATCAGCGTAATACCATTGTTAACGTATTAAAATGTTGTTAAAAAATATGCATTATTCAATATGGGCCTTTATATAATATATATACAAATATACATGGTGGGCCTTTTAGGTTGCAAATATCCCTCTATATATATATATATATGAACATTCCAGATTTGGTTGACATTTCTTGCATAATATTAATCATTTGGTAGACATGATTATTTGGAGGACAATTTCGTGTCCACCAAATAGTTTAGGGCAATAATGTATCACTTTTGGTATAAATTTGACTTATAATAAAATTATATAATTAATATATAGGAAATAAAGTTGTATATTATTTATTACTAATTTAAAAATCAATAGAATGGGTAAGTTTAAATAATGATTGAATTTTCACTCTATATATATTGGATCCATAAAAATAACTGTTTAGTAGATACACCATTTTCAATGAAATACGTAGTATTGTTGGATATATGTCTATAGGGAATTGATGGATTTAGACTTTATATTACATATGGATCATATATATAAAATAAAAAAATAAAATATTATATTAATAAAAAATATACATTTTAATTAATTTATTATTTATTTTTATTATATTTTGAAATAATAAATGGAATGATTCATAAATACTAAGGTAATACAAGTATTTTTATTAATTTAAAATTTAATATTTAAAATTTAATAATCTTAAAATATATATTAAGATTATTATTAAATATATACTTAACATTTAAATAGAATAATGTTTAATTGTGTATTCAATATATAATTATATATATCCATAATCATGTGTATTAAAATATAAATATTTATAAATACTAAGGTAATACAAGTATTTTTATCAATTTAATATTTAAAATTTAATAATTTTAAAATATATATTAAGATTGTTAAATATATACTTACTATTTAAATATATAGAATAATTTGTAATTGTGAATTAAATATATAATTATATACATTAATAATCATGTGTATTAAGTAATTTGTTAAGTAATTTATCGTGTAAGAAAAAAAATGTAAGATTTTAAATTTTACCAGGTAACATTTTTAAATATTCTATTAATAATTAATTTAATTTAATTGGGTTTTACCAATAGTAGTTTCTAATAGTACACATACTATTAGTTGTTATTGTAAACTTTATATGGATAGTTATATTCAATATACTAATTAAATATAACATTGCATAATAGGATTATTATAATTATTATTATAATCATTATTATATTATTATAATTATAATGATTATAGTCAAAATATAGTTTAAAAATAATCAACACACTAAAAGCCCACATACTTCATTATACGAATTAGTAATTACATAAATATATAGTATTCATGTCATTATATAATTAATATAATATTATAAGAATACTCGTGTAATTTAAATAATTCGAATAAACATGTTACGGACATAGACTCTATCAGTGATATAGTCTATCATATAGTCTGATACGTTAATATCAAAGAAGGCCGCCGATTATTATTATTATATTGTTAGAGTTCAATTTTTATTTTGGGGTTGTTTAATTTATTTGGTTTTGTTTTATTTTTCTGTATTTTTTAGCTGCATTATAATGAACTCTGACATTATTATAATAACAATCGGCTGCCTGCTTTAAGATAATTCCTATAATAGACTATATCATAGAGTATTAAAAAAATCACGATATTTAACCTAGTACCAGGTATATTATATAATATATATTATATTATAAATTATAATTTATAATATATAATAACTTATTAAATAAGATATACAAAATTGTCATACTTTTTTTTAATTTGTATACAACCTTATATTTATTTACATTTTTAATATAATTACTACTATATACTTCCACTATATATATATATTATATACATGGGAATACGGACGTTAGGCAAACATTAAATAACTATAAATATCAAATGTCACAAATGTGGCCAAGGTGTATGTCAATCTAATTCATTATACGCTCTAAGAGCGTATAATGTACCACTAAAACTGAAAATAAAATCTTAATGAGAAACATGTATATATGGAATAATTCCTTTTGAAAAATATATTTATAAACCATTCGTATTAATATATATATATGATATTTACACATACGAGTACCATCCTATTTGCGTATTGATATTTGTGGGTTGTTTGATTTATTTTGTTTAGTTTTATTCTTCCGTTTTTTTAACAAGCACGCCTTGTGCTGTTATAATATATAATATAAATAATAGCGCCACGTAATGTTGCCATTTAATTTTTACCTACCATCCATATCATCCTATATATATATTAACCTTTATATGTAATAACATATATATTAACAACATTTTTAGATTATTATATTATTGAATGTATTAAATATTAACAGGTAATGCCTTGTATTTATTGTTATATATTGTATTTATTTATATGCGACGATATTGTACATCTACGTGATATCAGCGAATATACTCATAGTGCCTGGTATCATAATGCACGTACATTCCTACCATCTCGCATGACCCCCCCCCCCACGCGCAGACGGCTGTGTATATATAGCGGACCGCCGCTATGTATAATCACTTGAAGAATAAGTATAACCAATAAACGTACATAAGCCTTGACGTAACATCAATAAGCGTCCAACCTCACGTCCAATGAATATCATCCTGCCACGTCAACCAGTGAGAGCACGTTAGGAAACATCTACCCCCACGCCCAATGACTATAAACAATCATGAACCCTACACCAACTCCTTCCTTCGATTGGCACAATGAAGATCGGCTAGACGAGCTGAAAATGTTGTTTAACATTTTATTTACGTCCTCGCCATGGCCCACTACATCCGGTATGATATCCTGTACACCCTCGCCGTCACTCATGACCTCCGTGACGCCCCAGCCACTACCCACGACATCCGGTACGCTTTCGCCCTTGCCCACTATATCAGGTACATATTCGCTACGCCCCCGCTGTCACCCACGACATCTGTGACGCATCCGACATCACACATAATACCCGATATGTTCTCAACGTCACCCGTGACCCTCTCGATCTCACCCACAATATCCGTGACCCCCTCATCATCACCCCCACCACCCGTGATGCCATACAGCACCATACACAATGCATGTATTGCCATCCCCATGGCCACCTCCAACATGATATCCTTCTTCCATACGTGAGAAGAGGGAATGACCCCAACCCCTCTTCGATAACCAATAGGGAGAAGAGGGGATGTTATATATTTTATTTATATATATGCGTCGATATTGTACATCTACATAATATCAGCGCATATACGCCTAGTGCCTGGTATCACGACGCACATACAATGTACGTTTCTGCCGTCTCGCATTACTGCCCCACGCTCAGACATATGCGGTGGTCCGCTATATATAATCTCTTGAAGAATAAGTCTAACCAATTAACGTAAATAAGCCTTGACATTTTACTCCCATATATACACACAACTTAACAGTGTAATATATTAGTATTACACAACTTAGACAGTGATTAATACATAACAACAATTTATATATATATATAATAATTTTATATAATATATTATATGTATACACAAATATCCATGCATATATATATATATATATATATATATATATATATATATATGACTAATGATCTCATCTTCAACAATGATGGCGTACATACCGACCCCAAGTGTGAGAAGTTAATTCAACAGATAACCTCACAAGATTCTCCGCAAGCCATTGATAATTATCATTATCATAATTATTACGCGATACCTATGAATTATAATTCATAGTTATCGCGAACTACATGTGGCCCTTTAATAAAGACCTGTCACACCTTACGATACTTCTATGTTAACTTCTTAAAAAAGATGTCGAATACCTAATATATTCAATAACATGGAAGAATAAATATACTACTCTATCATATTATGCGACAAAGAAGAAGATAACAATTCAAGTAGACGCTTCATACAATTACTTTGACGCCATCCTCCTACATCCATCCAACAAGACGAAATCCCCATCACCTTCGCATCTAAGATATTCAGCCCCACTGAGACTCGTTATGTATATATCGAAAAATAAATGTAAGCCGTAATATTCGGAATCAAATGGTTTCACATTATTAAGTCTGACCACAAGTGCAGATGATCACCAGGGTTGGGGTCAAATACACTTTATCAAATACAAATACAAATATTTATTACATTTTTATATAAATATATATCAAATACAAATACAAAATACAAATATTAACACATTAAATATTAAATCATTTGATTTAATCATATTTTAAATCATATGATTATATTTTATATAAAATAATAATCCTTATCCCTAGATTATATATATATAGACATTGCATAGTTAGTGATTGATATGTATTGGATATATGATATTAATAGGTTAATTAAAGCAATGTAGATAGGTGGTATAATTTTTAAATATTAAGGAGAAGACGTAGAATTAGAGTAATGAATGGATAAATGATATATGAGTTCTAGAGAGAGAATCTAATATAAATATAAAATACAAATATTAAATCATAAAATAATAATTCCTATCTCTATACCAGATTGCATAATAATTAATTGAAATCTATTTTAATATATTTAATTCCTAAAGAAAATCAATAAAATAAAAAACTGTAAACAATAGACTGATTGCTTGGGATATTATAAGTTATAATTTATAACACATACATATTCTATATAGAATATTAATTTATTTATATAGTATTCATAAAATTATTGTTCTATTATATTATTTGTATTATTTAATAAATGTATTCTTTAATATAAATGGTAAATATTTTGTTAATTTTTTTACATTCATAAATTAATTGTTTAAATTCTACATTCTATTAAATTATTAAATTAAAATATTTTTAAAAGTGTATTTGAAACTGTATTTGATCAAATACACGAAATACGACACTCAAATACAAATAAATCACTGAATAATTATTCAAATCAAAATATAAATACGTATTTGACCCCATCCCTGATGATCACCCAGAAAAATTTCTTCACAGCACCAACCCGAGTCCAAAAAATGCTACTACGAGTGCAGCAGTAAGATTTCACGCTAATATTTTTAAAGCCAGGAATAGAGCTACGGATAGATTTTCACCTACCATCAGATGCCAGTGAACACATAGACATTGATGTCCAGATAAGCCATTGATGTTTGGGACACAGAAGATAGAATATTTAAAATTAGAAACGGGAGACGAAACCCTTCAAGCCTTACTTTCCTCTGTATAAGTAACCTCTATTGCCATATGACACACTGACGCACTCATGGCAATACCTAAGTATACATTTTGTCCACTATAACAATATCACGTACCTCATTATATTTGATTTTTATACTCAATTCCCATTCATATACACTATGCGTGCACCAGCGCAACCATTGTAGATCATCTAAAACATGGTATCCTAGACCGGTTACTTAGCGACAACGGAGGACTATATTCGTCACAAGCGTTCCGAATATTTGCATCCGAATGGGGATTCAACCACACGACACTAGTAAAAAACAAGACTCATTGTACCTGTCCAACATAACACCCCTCACAAATATTCACCAGCGTGACCACATATCAAAGACATGGAAGCCAGCTATGAAACTTCGGAGTTACAACATCCGCAGTATGGATTGTTCTACCTTCGGGAGAAATCTATGAGATATCCGCCTTACTTCCCCGTCGACGCCCTGTCAGGAGGTAGTACCAACACACCGAGATGCATCAGAGAATCACTCAAGACCTCTTGCCCTACCCTCTACTCCACCGATACTCGGTTCAGATGTAGTTATTCCCCTCCGTAGTGTGTCATTACATTCTCATCCCAGGGATATCGCACTCACAACTAGTCCGTTGACACCCGGTCCTGATCTAGATAATCAAACCTCGTCAACCGTAGCGCTGCGTTGATCTAACAATAATGTACGATCCCCACTTTTATTATTGACTTGTAGATATAAATGTATAAAGGGGGTGTTATATGCTTACATATATATATAACTACTTATTATTATAATCTATATATTTATATATATATATATCCATGTGCCTTCTACACATATGTATTCCTACAAAAGATATATATATATATATAATGTTAGCGCTCTAAATATAGATACCAAGCTATTATTTAATAGGAATTTATATTCGCCAAACTTATTATTGTAGCCTATAGACTGTGACACAGTCCGATACAGAATTATCTGTACATCTTATACACATCCCTAATTATTATATATATATATAATGTCACATATTACGACATGGCTATTGTTCATAATAAATCTCAGCATTATTATCCTCTCCTTCTTTCAAATATAATATTGTGTATAAACTAATGGATTTATTATACTTAATAATCAGGAGCCGGTTACTCTGGAAATAAAATATTTCCTATCACTATCCAGAGACAATCTCTGGATAATTCTCAGTAAATCGGGTTGTTCTGGACAAAAATACATATATTACAGCAAAAAAAATAGCCTAGGTTAGATAGAGGATGGGTTGTTCTGGGAATTTTTAGCTAATTTTATTCGCGTCGGACATTCGAGTAGCTCTCAAAATATATTTGTATAAAACTTGGACAATTTGATGGTACTTAGGATAACAAATAGGTGTCCTTATTAAATTTATAATACATAGGATCAAATATTAAAATATGAAATATGGGTCCTATATAATCCTATACTATATATATATATATATTTATACATAATATAAAATATAATAATGAACACACTTAGTGTTTCGAAATAATTTCTAGTTAAATATATTTCATAATATATAATATTTTTAATAGATATGATAATAAAATATTAAATAATAATATTAATATTGAATGGAATTTTATTTGTTTTATGTTTTGTTTTATATATGATAAGTATGCTAATTATATAATGAATATGCTTTTTCTTGTAAAAGACTT
Organism: Osedax fenrisi; assembly: GCA_964019155.1. Lineage (NCBI taxonomy): Eukaryota > Metazoa > Annelida > Polychaeta > Sabellida > Siboglinidae > Osedax > Osedax fenrisi. The sequence continues at coordinate 13,204,555 of OZ025242.1, forward strand.
TAAAATAATGTCTAGTAAATAGCCTAAATAGTGTAAATAGGGTAATTAGGGTAAATAGTAAATAGGTTAAATAGTATTATTATTTATATTAAAAAAATATATATTATAAAATAAAAAATATACCACCTGAGGGCATCGTAGCCAGACCTTCTGCATTGCATACAGCAATCTAACCACTATACTACCTATCGGATTTTATTAATTATGTATATATATAATTACTAATAGTAGTATTAGTTTTGGTTTAATTATAAATATAATTAGAATAGAATTATTTTTCATATAAAATTGTACTTATTTTGTTATCATATCATACAAATAGTATTTATTATATCTAGAAACTATATAGATATCCTGTATAATTGTAATACTATAATTAATAGTATGCAACTGAATAACATAAATTGTATTAATATTTACTTTAAGTAATACTTATTATAATTATTATAATTATATAAACTTAGTTTAAAACTATTATAATTATATAAAATATTCAACAAATATTATTTCGATATTGAATTGATTATATAATTGTACTTATATTATAAACTATATGATAGTATAATTAATTAACCCAGGAAACAATTATAGCCTCATAATAATTTAATTATGTGATAATAGCATATATATAATAGCCTCGAATGTTTACATTGTGTTGTAAATGTATATTTATTAAATAATATAATATTAAATATTTAATAATATTATATTATGCTGCTATTCATTTGTCATGCTATTATAATAATTATGGTGCTATTAAAAGTCTATTATGCAATTATTATGCTGCTATTAATTGCATAATAGACTTATAAGAGCATGACAAATTAATATAAGCATAATTATTATGCTGCTATTATGATAATTTGTCATGCTATTATAATAATTATGGTGCTATTAAAAGTCTATTATGCAATTATTATGCTGATATTAATTGCTTAATAGACTTATAAGAGCATGACAAATTAATATAAGCATAATTATTATGCTGCTATTATGATAATAGACATTTAATTATCTATTGATTATACTTGAAATTAAATGGGCTTTCCGAAACTATATAGAATTCTTATGTACATCCTTTAATAATCGAATTATAATTAAGTAATATTTAACTTAGGTACATAATTATATTTTGAATATTTTTAAACATTCAAAAATGAAATAAGGATTAGGAATATAGAAATATTGCTGAGCTTGATCTCGGCTAAGATATGTTTACAAAATCCCAGAGTAACCCAATAATATCTATAAATAAGGTTTGTCCTTGTTGGGATTGTCTCTGGCCAATCTCAGAGCAACCAGCCCCTGGACCAGTTAATATGTGCCAACTTTCAACATAGCTTATTTTGAAAAGCCTTTCAAAATATTTTTGTAGGGTTATTTTGAGCATTTAAAAAAATTCAAATAAGTTGTTATTATTCATCATAATTTTCGATTTATATTATATAATTAATAACTATCATATTATATACTTAGTATAATACTATATATATAATAATAATCATACTATTATGTTGTATTCTTAGAATAATTCTATAATTTATCAATACTTTATTAAATTTGTGAAATATAATTATATTCTAATTCTATTTATAATTAAATCAAATCTAATACTACTATAAGTAATTATATATAATTAATAAAACTGGTTTGGTAGTATAGTGGTTAGATTGTTGTATGCAACACAGAAGGTCTGGTTACGATGCCCTCAGGAGGTATATTTTTTAATATAAATAATAATAATAATTTTACTATTTACTAGAAATTATTGTAAAGCATATTCATTATATACTTAGCATACATATCATATATATAAAACAAATAAAATTCTATTAACTATTAATATTTTATATATGTAGGTGCAGATGTACCATAATGGAAGCTATTCTATCAATTCTTTTAATTAATTATATTTCCATAAATCTTCACAATTCGTACTTATAAAGTGAATCTGATTTTCTTCAATTATAATTATTTATTAATTAATTAATATTATATATATCTTGTTTCGAAAACAACTGTGTTCTTACTTTATGTGTAATAAACTAATATAAAACCATTTTCATTTCAGGTTAACAATGTTTTGATGATCAATTAATTATTTATTTTGTATTAAATTCTCACTAAATCTGCATACAGATTCAATTTATTTTTTAATAATATTTCGTAACACTATACAAGACCATATTTTATACAATGCTACTTTTAAATATTTGTGGAATATACATATTTTGCTCATTTTCAACATGTATATATTTTATTTAAATTAATAAACTTATATATTTCAATAAGTAATACTATATAGAAAATGTTTATTGATATGTGTTTAAAGGTACTATTCATTAGTTACATGTAAAATAACATCTTTTCAAAATGTATCCACTTATAATATTAAAGTTTTTGTAATAATTATTTAACAATATTATTATAAATATTTATTTTAAATAATGATTAACAAATAAAATAAAAATGTATCACTAATTTACTACATATATATAGAAATAATAATGTATACTGTTCATTTATTATTATTGTGAAATTTAAAGAAAAAATATTCAATATGTAGTTAATGAGATATACAAAATAATTATTCTGACTAAATCAAGTTTAAAGTTTTTTTTAAATTAATTTTAACACTATATATAGTTACTAATGTATATATTATATTTATAAATGATATTAAAAATATAATTATACATATACAATTTATTTTAATTATATGTTTGCACATCCTGCAGCATATGAATTGTCTTGATGTTTCATCTTCTTCTTCACCTTTGTAGCATCCAAGCATCGTAATCTGTCTTGTTGTACTGCATATTCTGCAACCGATTATAATGAATATCCTAGCAATCCATCAAATGCAGATAAATAGGCCTGCATTCCAAATTTAAATGTTCATACTGCCATTGTTACAGCAAATTGTTCTAGAATATTAAAATATAATTAATAAAATATAATACAAATTAATTCAACTTTTATACCTTTGAACATCGAGACTAAATCATATTATGAAAACTTTTCAACTTTTTTTACATATGGGGCTATATTTGCACTTGTTCAATAAAAAAATCTTTATTTTAATCCTGTATAATTATTTTTATATATTATAAATTTATATACCCAGATATATAATATATGAACCTTCATATTTTGCTTTCTTGTAAACACAATAATCTCCACATAATTTCAAAGTCAATAACGTAGCCGGTGTAGTCAATAACTGTAGAAAATAAATAAATTAAATTCAATTGAATTCATATAATATATTCACTAAAGTATTTGAGCAAAAGTTATTTAAAAAATAAATATAAAAAAATAATCCATTGAATATGAAATTAATTATATTTATTATAATTTAATGATATTAAAAATAAAATAAATAAAAATGGATTACATAATAGAAATTGTAGACTTTAAATAGATATATAAAGTATGTAGTAGAAATTGTAAGTAAATAAAATAAAATATAGAGTATATACAAAAATTTTGCGAAGCAAAGATATAACACTCGCTATGCATGCAACGTAATTTAGTAATATCCCCTGCCGCTGCTAGCAGTAGTATCGAAATCACTGAAATAGATTTATGTTCGGCTCTGTTTGCATACAACAATGTTTTCATTGTTCTATTAAATTACATGCAATATAAATTAGCTTTTACTTACTAAATATATACTTATAGAATTTAAAACATACATATCATATTTGTTTGTTATATGTTAGTAATGAACACTTAGTGTTCATCATATAAATATTAATTTAAAGCATATTATTTAACATTTTAAAATTGTATAAACAACACATAGTTCCTAAAAGTAACCAGCTATAAGTGGCACTGGGGTATTTTGTATACAAATTCGAATTACACGATTTCGCGTAAGTGTTATATCTTTCCTTTGGAAAATCTTTGGTATATATATATATAAAGATATTACATGGTTAGTGATTGATATATATTGAATATATCAGATTTATAGGTTAATTAAAGCAATGTAGATAGGTGGGTGTATACGGTAAGGGAAGATTAGTTGTATAAATAATTAAATAATAGGTATACAAAATCCTGTAGAAGCAAGATTTATCATGGATACAATTGAAGAAGTATAATGTAGATAGCGAGGAGTGGATTTGGAAAGCCGAAGAGTGAGTTAATTAAATTAATATATTATACACATTTTTCTTAAAGAATCAAATATAAATACAAATATTAACACATTAAATATTAAATCATAAAATAATAATCCCTATCTCTATACCAGATTGCATAATAATTAATTGAAATCTATTAATTAAAATTTATTTGATATCTAAAGAAAATCGATATGATAAAAAACTGTAAACAATATACTGGTTGCTTGGGATATAATAAGTTATAATTTATAACACTTATACATAAAATATAAATTAAATTCATATATATAGTTTTTATCAAATACGAAAATCAAATACAAATACATGCAATTACTGGAATAAGGCTTATAGATTGTGAACGGAGATTAAGTGATGTAGGTAATAGTTGGTGTAGAAATGAGATAGGATATCAACAATTAAATGTTACAGGTTACATGGAATATGTCATATGGCGATTTGAATATCATATGTATATAAATTTGAATTTTTTAATAGATATTAAATAAATTGAACAATTTTTAATCAAAGTAAAATTTTATAAATATTAATCATTAATTTGATATTTTGAAATCGATAATATATAAATGTTACAAACTTTATCATATAGTCGATTTCTAGAATAGAATCCTGATCATTACTTTTATATATCAAAATATATTATTTGATAAATCCAGCTTTAATAATAAATTTCCTAAATCAATTCTATAAAGATTATATATTATTATAATAAAAAATAATGAATATATATTAAATAAAATTAATAAAGAAATAATACAGAATAATAAATAGAATAATACATTTGATTAGATATATAATTGAATATGATATGTTAATAACAAATAATGAATATACATATATTTAAAACAAATATATAAATAAACTTTTATTTTATATAAATACTAATAATGAATTACTAACATGTTTAAATAAAGGATCTTTTTTAATAATGTCTTGACCATCATGCATTTTAGTTATAATATTATTGAATTCTGGATCTTCATGATCTTTAGTGATTTAACTGGCATAGCTTTAGAGTAATTTCTCTTTAATTTGATTATAAAAGTTCTTAAAATAAATTTACAACATTCTGTATTAATTTAATTGATTAAATAGGTAATTTATATAATTTAAAATACAAACCATTGCATAAGTTTGCTATCCTACATGTTCAATTAGTATGCCTTGAATACCGGCAGCAATCAAATTTGTATTATATTCCAACATCACTTTTGTTTTGACTCCAAAAAGACTTTTCTTAAATGTAATTATTCATCACCTGTAATTAATTATATATTTTTATCTTATATATTATATTCCATATTATTAAACATATTTAATATTTGTATGTACATGTTTGTACATAAAAATATGTATTGGATACTACTGATTACAAAATAAATAAAGTAATATTAAATTATTGAAAATAAATTAATAAATTTATAATAATACAAAAATACACCAATACCAATAAAATAAATACCATGTAAATAATTATTAATTAAAATATTATTATTTTCAATTACAAAATGTTAATAAATAAATATTATTGACATGTCTAAAATATAATATAATTTAAAAGATATTAACAAAGATTTGGCGAATCAAATATATAACACTCGCTACCTACGCAACATGATTAGTATTCATACATCCCGCTTCTAGCAGCAGTATCGAACTCGATTTAGATTTGCCGCAATTTGCATACTACAATGTTTTCATTACTCTTATTAAATGACTTGCAATATAAATTAGCTTTTACTTGCCACATAGATATTTATAGGATTTAAAACCAACATATCCTATTTCTATATATTAGCAATAAACACTTAATAAAATAATAATTAAAAGCATATTATTTTTCATTTTAAAAGTGCATAGTTTGATACAAATTTATATTATAAACAACACATAGTTCCAAAAAATGACCTATATATGTGGTGATGTTGGTTTTTGTATACAAAATTTAATTACACGATTGAGTGTTCTATCTTTCATTAGAAAAATCTTTGATATTAATATGAACAATTTTATTATCTAAAATTTGAATATTGGATGTTAAATAATTATATACAATTAGTTTATTAATTATATATTATTATTTGGTAACCAGTGTTCTCGTGCGAAGTGATTTCATGGGGAATGATATTATATGGTTTGGTGATTTCGTGTGTAGTTTAAATTCTACTATTTATAAATAATTATTTATATATATTATCATTTCACACGAGATCATTCGCCACAAAATTACTTAACACGATATTATTGGTATTCTATTATTTAACTAATTATTTTTTATTATATTACACATATCATTGATTATATAATTAAATAAAAACCATTCGATAACTCCTGTTCTGTTTTGCACTTGATTCTAAAAGATTATTATCATAAAGTTAATTATATATGATATTATAGATTAAATATATATATTACGATATTTATAAGTTTTAATTTTAGCATTATACTACTCTAAACAGTGAAATTAACAGATATAATTAAGAAGAAATTTACAAATGATAAAGAATACATATGTAATTGTAAATGTAATTGTGGAATTATAAACTACTAAATACCAATACAGTATTAATATAAACTGCGAGATAATAATACCAAAGATTTTGCGAAGCAAAGATATAATACTCCCTATGCATGCAACGTAATTTAGTAATATCCCCAACCGCTGCTAGCAGTAGTATCGAAATCACTGAAATAGATTTATGTTCGGCTCTGTTTGCATACAACAATGTTTTCATTGCTCTATTAAATTACATGCAATATAAATTAGCTTTTACTCACTAAATATATACTTATAGTATTTAAAACATACATATCATTTGTTTGTTATATATTAGTAATGCACACTTAGTTTTCATCATATAAATATTAATTTAAAGCATATTATTTAACATTTTAAAAGTGTATAGTTAAATACGAATTTACATTATAAACAACACATAGTTCCTTGGTGGCACTGGGGTATTTTGTATACAAATTCGAATTACACGATTTCGCGTAAGTGTTATATCTTTCCTTCGGAAAATCTTTGATAATACCGTACAAATGTAAAATAATTATACAATATGCATTATCAGTGAATTATTATTTAAATATTACATATATATGTATTATATAATAGTGTTTAACATCATATATATTATGTAGTGATGTAAACAATTTGATTATTTAGATTAGAATATTAAAAAAGTATTCATGGGATTAAAGTAGTAGTATTAATATTTTTGTGTACGGTATTAGTATAGCAGTTATTTCATAATTGGAATTTTCAGTTTTCTATAAGCAATAAATATAGTATATTAAGTAATTATAGTATTATTTAATACTTTAAAATATTAATAATTTATTACTATAATATTAATAAATATATGAATTATAATATCATATTATAAATATACACAAGTATGTTAAAATGGTTTTCGCCGAAGATTACAAATAAACTACCCTGTTTGGTTAGAACGGACAAACGGCAATTTTATTTAAAACTATATTTATTAAATTACTTTTATTTCTATATTAACTAATGCTGATTGTATATTTTTCATAATGTATAACTATTATATTGTTAACAATATTTAATATGATATGGTATTATAATAATCATATAATATATATGGATACAGGAGAAGCAGACCACCGATATATTTAAGAGCCGCCCATCGATGTAAATATATGTTACGCTTTCACACGCTAAAATATTCCATATGAGTAACATACATACGTTGTTTATGTGTATTATCACATTAACACAAATATATATTATAATTATATACATATATATTATACATGTATAATAATATTAATAGTAACTGTACGGATTATGGTCAAAAGCTTCGCGATTGATGAGCAATTTGAATGCCCGCAAAATTGTTTATGTGAATTAGTGAATTTACAATAGCTTATGATTGGCCATTATAATTAGCGTATGTCTATTTATAGACTATCATACATGCAACGGCTTATCATTAACATGTGTGTGTGTTGTATAGGCTCACTCGGGATGTAATGCAGCTAAAAAAACCTAGTGCTAGATATTGCTCAATATTAAAAATAAACCCAACAAAACCAAACCAAACAAGTGAAAATAACTAAAACTAAAAATATTAATGTTTGTACAAACAATCATACGGCGTATGATTCATACGCTATTGTAAATTCACTAATTCGAATAAACAATTTTGCGGGCATTCAAATTGCGCATCAATCGCGAAGCTTTTGACCAGGTACCAACTGTACAATTAAATATTTTATTTTTTATTAAATTTCAATTTGTACTATTAGAAATTATAAGGTACTATAATGGATAACATATTGATGGATTATATTATACATATATAATATATTGGTTCTACTTGAAATTAAACAGACATTCTAAAACTATATCGATCTCATGTGTACGTAACATATTCGAATAATAATCGAATGATTTCTAATAGTATAGATAGATAGATAGATTAAAAGTTTATTGCATTACTGGTTATAGGTATACCTATATAAAGAAATTTCTTTTAAACTTAAGTTATAATTATATATAAACATATAATTATATAACATATAAACAAAATATATAAATGTGATAATAGTAATACAAAACGACACGATACAAAAAAACAAGAAATAAACTGAGAAGTAAAATAAAAATAAAACATTGGATTATACGAGCCGTTGATTAATTAAAATTTAATAAAAAATCAAATTTATTAACAAATATTTAATTGTTACTAAAACAGATAACATATCGATGGATTATATTCGTATACATATATAATATATTAGTTCTACTTGTAATTAAACGAAATTTCTAAAACTATATCGATCTCATGTGTACGTAACATATTCGAATAATAATCGAATGATTTCTAATAGTTAAATAAATTAAAATTTAATAAAAAATCAAATTTATTAACAAATATTTAATTGTATAATTACTATAACGGATAACTATAGATATATATATATATATATATATATATGGATTATATTATTATACATATAATTATAAGATATATTTGTGGATTTGTTTAATATGATATAATACACAAAAGCAGTTTATGTATGTTACTCGTATGGAATATTTTAGCGTGTGAAATCAAGCGTAACATATTTACTTTAGTGACATATATTTATTAATTGGGCGGCTCTTATATATTAGTAAGACAGCCCAAATTGAACTCTTAATTATATCGGCGGCCTGAATATATATATATATATATATATATTCGGTACCTGGTCAAAAGCTTCGCGATTGATGCGCGATTTGAACGCCCGCAAAATTGTTTATTCGAATTACTGAATTTACAATAGCGTATGATTGTTTGTTGAAACATTAATATTTATAGTTTTAGTTATTTTCACTTGTTTGGTTTGATTTGGTTGGGTTAATTTTAATATTGTACAGATTTTTTTAGCTGCATTACTGTAAATGATTACATCCCGAGTGAGCTTATAAAACACACATATATAAATATATGGTAATTATAAGCCGTTGCATGTATGATAGTCTATAAATAAACATACGCTAATTATAATGACCAATCATAAGCTATTGTAGAATCACTAATTCGAATAAACAAGTTTGCGGGCGTTTAATTCGCGAAGCTTTTGACCATAATCCATATATTCAATTAATAATATTGATCAATAATTATACTTATTTCAATAGTTTCATTTTAATATAAAATGCATGTTAAAATGTATATTTTAATAAATAAACACAAGAATATAATAATCTATTGATACTTGATAATTAAAGTTAACTTATGCTATCATAATACCAACTATATGATACATTTTCATAATTAAAATTTCATATTTTTATTTTGAAATAAAATTTACATTAGTTCGTATAGATTCTATAATAGAGCCCGTTTTTATATCTAAGTAATTTATCTAATATATATTATAATTATGCTTACATATTATTTAATAATAATTTATTATGATATAATAATTATAATATAATTATAATTTTAATAATTTTGAAAATTCACATGTGCTTTTTAAATTATCCGAAAAATTCTTATATAAACATAATATAAAAATAAAATTATCAAAATTAAAACATATTTATTTTATATAATGAAGATATTATATGATATAAATAATATATAGTTATTTTTAAATATAACTAACCATATATAATATGTTCGTGATTGATAGAAAAGGTAAAATAGTTTAAATTATCCAATATTATATTGAATATACGAATTTAATTTAATATGTATAAATCTATAAATAAATATAAAAAGGTCATGACATTTGTCATTAATTATAGAACATATATATCAGAAAATAATAAAGTTGGAGCGAAACCTTTAAAATTCAGATTGTCCACAAAATAATTATTTTATGCATACCTTAATATTGTCAACAAAAGAGTTAGCTTATACATAATTTTTATTTGGTAGACAATATTTTTATATATATTTTATTATTCATTATTTTGAAAAAATAATTAAATATATTCAAAGAGTATATCATAATTAATTAGTATGTAAATTTTCACCTTCATGGCTATCTTATAAAAAATGGTTACCAAATGATTATATTTTGCATTGTCCACCAACTGGTTATATTACGACTATATATATATATATATATATATATATATATATATATATATATATTATAGAATTTACGTGTGTCGTATGTAATTAATTCTCATAATATTACATGCTTAGACTAATACATACTTTTAATTATTGATGTCTCATTTTATATGCGTATGAATATATTGACTACATGGTGACATATAATTCCCTATGGTAAAATAGTAATGCATCATACTAAAAGACTATTTGATACTATCGATATCGTGTTTCATTTAATAAGCAACCTCCGAGTATGGATGTAGTGTATTTATCAATAGTAGTTTATATTGTTATATTAATACATTATAGTACCAGTGACCATAATCAATGTCCAGCTCATAATATTATTGGATGTTGGTGTAATGATATTAAAATATACTGCAGAAGTGATTATCCGGGTGATGATATTCCTATATTTAGTCCATCTAATATTATATTTGAAAAGGTAAGTTTGAACTAAATAACTTATATTGTGATTTAAAATTGTTTTATTTTATGTATACATTATTTATTCTTATGATTAATAATATATATAATGTACATATAATAAATACGACATGTTGTATACTAAGAAGGTGTGTTTTTCATAATCTATTTATATTTAACGCTACACATTTTCGTTTACGTATGTAAATACATTTAAACATATATTAAAATTCTAAATTCTATATTAATTTACAGGTTCTTATTTATAACAGCATAGTTACCTTGGTTCAAGCATATATTCTATTGAATATTAAAACTGTTTATATATATTTAGGGGATAATAAAATAGTAACAATACATCCTAAAGCATTTTGGTCAAGTGAATCAAATAATAAAACAAAACATACTGAACTAAAAAAAATAGTTTTACTTAGAAATACAATTAAATTCATTGAAAGTGGAACATTTGATCCATTGATCAATTTAGAATATCTTAGTTTACAAAGAAATAATATAATTAACATAGATAATAAATTTATTATTAATCTTAATAAACTAAAACTAATTAAAATGTATAATAATGACCTAACGCAGTTACCGACTAAATGGTTACCTAATAATCTAGAAACGTTATATATTAGTGGAAATTCAATAGGATATTTATCTATTGATACATTCGAAGGTGCACATAATTTAAATACGTTTCGTATGACAATAATTAATATAACTATAGAATACAATACTTTCAGTAAGCTTACTAAACTAACCACTATTACAGTAATTCCACGTAATTCAGAAATGTGTTCATGTAAATATATATGGGTGATAAATACAATTATGAATGATACTAGTACCTTGTGTAACAATAGTAATACTAATTATACAAGTATTCGAGAATATCTTAAAGAAGAATGTAAAGACCATATACCAGGTATATATTTATATGTTATATATTATAAATGTATGTATATATATTAAATATTATAAAGAATATTGGTATTATATACTTTATTATACTATCAATATTCTTAAATATGATTGATACAATTATTAGTTATTTTAAAATTAAAATAAATTTATGTTTAATAATTATTTATTTAATTTAATATAATTACTGACAAGGTCACATAATTGTACTTATGAAGGAATTGTTTTTTATTTATACATACTATAATATTCTGTAATAACATTGTATTACAACATAAAAATATACACACGGCTATGCCATCAGCCGATCGTGAAGCCTTTTATTTAAGCCTCAATGTATGCATGCAGATATATCGATTTTACGTTATGACCTAATTTAATTTAATTCAATTCGACATAAATGTATATAACATTAATCGATATATGCATACTTAACTTTATAACATATATTTATATTATTTTACTTGGTTATGTGAATACATATGAATCAAATAAGTCATTCTAATGATATCACATCCTACTTTAATTTATTTTATATGCATTATTTTATTTATAAATTACAATACAAAATGTAATTACAATACAAACAAATATATTTTAAATTTATTTTAAAAGGCCAGAATTTTAAATAAATATATATATATATATATATATATATATATTATATTTAATAAAGCAAAACTCGATATATGCACTACAAATATGTATATAACAATTAATTACCGATAACTTATTAACTTAAGCCATCTATAACTTATATATTTGTTACAATTTTTAAATAATGTATTTTAAGTACTTAATTAAAAATATAAATATATATATATATATATATATATATTATATGACATGTGCTTATATATAAGTATGTGTGTGTTAATATATATATATATATATATATATATATATATATATATATATATATATATATATCGTTATTATATGATTATTGTTATTATAACAAATAATACAAAACTATCCATACAAATAGATCCATCAACAAACGATGGGACAACTTCACTATCTGACACTACACCTATTGCCGTTGGAACTAATAATACAACTATACATGCAACATCAGAACCATCAATAGAAGATGGGAAAACGTCACTATCTGACACTACAATTATTGTTGTTGGAACTAATATTACAACTATACATGTAGCATCAGAACCATCAAGAGAAGAAGGGACAACTTCACTATCCGACACTACAACTCTTGATGTTATAACTAATGCAACACAGTACATAAAAACATATGCTCCAAATGGTGTAGGGAAAATGCCATACCCTAATTATATAACTATATTTTGTTTTGTATTATTATTTATACATATATACAATGCCTATTAATATAGTGATATTTTAACTAAATATATATAATAAATTGTATAAATTATGTTATTATCGCTAGATTTTAATTTTTTTTTAATTTAAAAAAATTTAAAATTAAAAAAAAAATGTTCGTAATAGAAGTATATGTTGTAAATTATTTAATATAGTTATTACTAATACAATTACATAATTTTGAAGATTACAAATATGTATACTATTATGTCATATTTTATTTACGTATTATTACGCATCATATATAACAATTATACATTATAAATTATCATATGATATAATTATAGTTATTTGTAATATAAACTTATATACATACATATATATATATATATATATATATATATATATATATGATTTATTATAATAGTTACATAACGTGTTCTACATTTTTTAATATATAATTAAATTTGTTTGTATATATTTAATCAATGATATATATATATATATATTATATATTAATTATATGTATTATATGTCAAAGAGTTAAATTATTATATATATATATATATATATATATATATATATATATATATATAATACAATATTTTAATTTATGAATTATTTTTTAATTAATACCTATTTAGATCACAATTTATATTATATTTGAATAGATTTACCTTTCTTCAATAACGGATTATATTATTAGTATTACTATTAGTATAGTATTTAAAAAACTTAAATTCGACTGCGGTATCTATTATGATTTGAACAAATAATTGAATATTATAAATTAGCAAAATGTAATTGTAGGTAATGACCCTTTAAATTATTACCTTTTAATAAAAAAAGATAATAACTTTCCAAATATATTTATTTACATTATATTTCTATTATTAGTATTAATATTAGTATAGTATTTTAAAAACTTAAATTCGACTGCGGTATCTATTATGATTTGAACAAATAATTGAATATTATAAATTTATAATTAGCAAAATGTAATTGTAAGTAATGACCCTTTAAATTATTACCTTTTAATAAAAAAAGATAATAACTTTCCAAATATATTTATTTACAATGATATTGAAATACATAATGAAATAGATCAATGCGAATACTTTAATAAATATGTTTATAGTATTGGTGAAAATATTGTTAATACAATAAATAATAGTACACATTATTTAAAATTACTAATATATAAATAAATATATAAGTAAAATAATTAACGTTACTAATAACATGAAATCTAAATTATCCATGGATGTAAATAATTATGATATAATAATAATAATAATAATATAATTTATTGAATATAGAAAATAGATATTCAAAATGACATAAAACAGGAGATAAAACTAATAGTAAGAACGAAAATATAAGTATTAACATTATTGATTTACATATGCCATTGCTTAGCTCGTATATGCTAATGATATGCCAACAAGGCCGCGACAGATATCAGCTTTTAGGAAAGGGTGAATCATTTCCTATGCCGTGGGGAGGAAAATTTGACCAGTAGTTTCCACGCTGACATCCTTACTCCCCGACACCCGTCACAACCCCACTGACCTAACATAACACACGAGGACAAACAGTACATAAGGTAATAAATAAAAATATATAAATAAATGTACAAGGTAGGACGAACATGTTCATCAACTACCAGACAGTATCGCAGAAACACCCGATTTAAATAATGGAAGAGACTTCATTACGGTTAGATGAGCAGGCAGATTGTTCCATGTAGCCGAGACCCGATTGCTGAAGAGTTGTATGATTTATTCTTAGAGATATCTCTTTTAAATTTCACCGAAAGCCCTCTAAGATGATTCATGTAGGTCCACAAGAAATCATCTACATCCACATCAACGAGACCATTGACTATTTTGTAAGTCAGCACCATATCAGCAACATGCCTACGGGAAGAAAGTGATTTTAACTTTACAAATAGTAATCTATCAGGGTATTCTAATGAACCTAAATTGCACCTAAAGAAAAGCTTACGAGTAAATAGTCCCTGAACCAATTCGAGTTTGGTGGAATTACCATTTGTTCTGAAAGGAATGGATGGATCCCAGAGATTGGAAGCGTATCCAAGGACAGGTCTTACATAACTTATATATGCTAGTGTCAATGGTACATGTTTGTTACATCTAAATACTCGAAAGATTATATTAATCATTATGTATGCTTTACGGATAATATTATCAATATGATCATTATGATAAAGATTTTAGGATACCATTTGGCAGTCCGTCTGGTGGTATACTATACCTATTGGGCATGAGGCAAATATATTTTCTTACAGTCTCGGGGCTTATAGGGAAGGTGTTAAATACATTATTAGAAACTATGGATGAATTACTAATAAATGTATAGCTGTCCTTAGTAAATACAATATAGCTTTATCTCGATCTAGGGTTAACAATTTATTATTATTTGACATTAGAGGAGGCATATTGCTACGCGTAGATATTTGTCTATTAACATAAGAATAAAATGATTTAAGGTTATTGTTAGATAGTGATCTAGCTTCAATGTTATAGATGTAATCCGATATTGTTTTAGATAACTTTATTTGATATAGTCTCCATTTAGCTTTAATATTTGGTTTATGTTTATTTTTATATAATTTCTTACATTTCAAATCAAGTTTTTTGATGAATTTAGGAAATTTAAATGACCGTATAGTTGATAGGGGGAGTTATCATTGATTATTGTCTTTACAATTTCAATAAATGTTGTTAGTAATACATCAGTAGAATCTTCAACCTTAAGAATACTAGACCAACTTATATTATTCAGAGTTTGCTTAACAATATTTAAATTACATAGTGAGTAATTAAAATTACAATTACTATTAGTCTTAGATTTCATTGTAATAACATTTGTAATGCAAATATTAGCAGTTATAGATAAATGATCACTAGTAGATGTATTGTAGCTAAAAGAATTATCTATACTGAGGTTAAATATATAGTCATCATTAGATAAGACCAGATCAAGGATATTATCTTTTCTAGTATTGTTAGTTACAAACTGGGTTAGAGAGGTGGATATAACAAAATCCGTGAATATTTTGTCAAGTGGGTTACTAGGTATGGGAGAATCGCCATATAAGTTAATACCAGGGAAATTCGAATAACCTATTAGAATAAATGTATTAGAGAGTTCAGTATATTTAGACAGTATTTTACATAGCTCTCATGTTATATCATAAGACATATTTGGGTGGCCTGTAAACAGATAATATAGTATAGTTGTATAATGTTATAGCTAGGAGTTCAATATTATGTGGATTATGAATAGTTAGAGAATAAGAGTTTAAATAGCATTTAACAAAATTAATATCCCACCACCAAGAGTAGATAATCAATCCTTTCTGTATATAGTATAATTAGATGTGTTAAAACATAGCAATGAGTTTGTGTATGAGTCATTTAACCAAGTTTCATTAATAATAATAATATCATAAGTGTTAGTAGATAGAATATAAATTAATGAGGGAAGCTTGTTACATATACTCTGTGCATTGGTATAGAATACAGTAATATGTTTATTTTCTAGTCATTTAGATACTTGATCAGGCGTATGTTTGTTGCTGTTATTAGATTTAGATTGTTTTTTCTATTATATGTTTTTTTCCAGTTAGAGTAATCATTATCACTGTAAGTAATAGTTGTATTCCAATCAATCATGTATTTATCATTGTCTATTTTATAGTTTTTAAATTCATATGATAGTGTGCTATTGTTAAAAACGCAGCGTATATTTCCAGGTAGGGCATTTGCTCCTATTGGGAGAATAATACGTTTAAGACGTTCGTCATAGGATACATCGGGACGTAGAGATATGTTATCGTATTGAGTGTGTCTTTGAGGATGTTTCGAAAATGTGCTTAGTAATTCCTTTACAGTGATACTATTATTTAGACATATTTTAATTATTAAGTTTCCAATATCCGTAATAATTTTTAGTCTAGAGTATGCTTTTTCATCTACACCTAGATCCTTCATTAAGGTATTTGCTTGTTCGTCTTGGGATAATTCAAATATTAACAGTTTTTTATTAAGATTAATTTCAATAGTTATTTTATTACTTATTGTTTTTGCTATAGAAGACTTATTTATAGACGGTTCAATGTTCTTAGATAACGCGTTCGCATAACTCTTAGTATCATTTACTTTTAATATGTCATTGATAAAGCAGATTATTAATTGTATGTTATATCCTATAAATCATATATTTAATAATAGTATTGTAACTGGACTATTTCCAACGGATATAAAAAAATCAATCATAAAACCGCTATTTAAAAATAATTGCAATACAAATACTATTAATTACCACCCAATTGCACTTTTATCACAAATTATTAAATAATTGAAAAAAAGTATATATATATATAATAACCTTATATCGTTAAAATTAAGGGTAATTTTCTCGATAAGCTTTAGCTTATACAAAAAGACTGGTGTAAACTTAAATCTAATAATAATAATAATAATAATAATAATAATAATAATAATAATAATAATAATAATAATAATAATAATAATAATAATAATAATAATAATAATAATAATAATAATAATAATAATAATAATAATAATAATAATAATCATAATAATAATAATAATAGATTATATATAATAGATTATCCACTTTTATAATTAAAAATAAAATAATAAATAAAAATCAATATCGTTTAATTCCAAAATCGAATACAATTTGGATTATATGGAAAAAAATTGAAATATATGGATTAAGAAATAACTAGAAATAATTATGTTTTTCAAAATACTCTATTTAAATACAAATAAATATAAATAAAAAAAAACAATTATTGAAGCGAAGTTGCTTAATAATAGCAACCAATAAACATATACTAAACCTAATAAATAATTCTATCCCTATCATTAAATTAACAAATACAAACTTTATAAGTATTACACATTATTATTCACAATTATACCTGTTGTGTTAAATATACCTAATTTATTATATAGGTTTCACATGTATTTATAATATATAAAAAGATATAGTTAGTTATACTAAACTAAAATAAATTAAAATAAAATTAAAGGTTATTTCATAAATTAAACGTTTAGAGATTTACAAACAATTTACCATCTATAGTTTACTTATTTACATAATGTATACATCTATTATATTACTTATTATATAATACCATGACTGAAGTAGTTATATTTATATGTATATATACTTACTTACTTATGTCGAACTCCCGACCCTTCTTTACAATTTTCTTCCAATCATCACGAATCATCATAACATTACGTATTTCATTCACATCATCTAGTCCAGTATCCTTTTTTAGATTATCAATGTACGTCACAGCTTTTCTTCCTCTGTTGCTTTTTCCAGACGTTGGTTGCCATAAAATCAGATCATAAGCTACTTCATCGTCGTGACGGATGCAGTGACCTGCTATTCGCAGACGACGAGTAGTTATAATATCGGTAATTTTTGGTAGTTCTTTATAGAGTTCAACATTTGTTATATGGTATCTCCATGATACATTCAGAATCATTCTTAATAACCTTGTATAGCATCCATTTATTCTCCGTTCAAGTGATTTGTCGATCGTCCAAGTCTCACTGCCATATAGTAGGATACTTTCAATAGTGGCTTGAAAAGTCCTAATCTTTAGTTTTCTTTTTAACTTGGAATTCCAGAGTTTTTTCAACTTGTGACATGCCTGCCAAGCTAGTGCCTTTCGGATCTCAAAGTCTTTTGATGAGCTACTCATCCATGCACCCAAGTATTTAAAGTTATTTACTACTTTAATATCTTCATTTAGTAATGAGTGGATATTTATTGGTTCACTTTGAGAAAAAGCCATTATTTCAGTTTTTCTTGAGTTTATTTTTAAACCTAATTTTAAAGCTTGGGTTTCTACATTTGATAGTAATTCTTGAGCCTGCTCAATATCTTGTGATATTAAAGCAATATCATCTGCATAGCTTAGATCTGTAATCACTTTTGCTGGTACCCTACGACTCTGTTTCCTAGTTAGTTCAAAACCAAGATCTAACTGTTTTCCTTTCACAGCCATTCGCATTGCATAGTCAAGCACTATTATAAACAGAAAGGGGGCCAACGTATCGCCTTGTAGAACTCCAGTAATTATATTAAACGATTTTGTTTCTCCATCAGGTGTTAGTACTTTCGCTTTGGTTCCTTTGTATAATGTTTCAATTGCTTCTACGATAATAGTGGGAATTCCGTAAGCCAAGAGTATTTTGAACATATTATTTCTATTTATAGTATCGAAAGCTTTCTTAAAGTCAACAAAAGTAATGATTGCTTTTAGATTCTTTTCTTTGATACCTTCTATTAATCTTCGCAGTGCTAGTATATGGGTAGTAGTTGATCTTCTGGACGGAAACCATTTTGGTTATGCCGAAGAAGGGGATCTATAATTGGCTGAATTCTATTAAGTATCATCTTATTAGTTATTTTTAGAGCAATAACAGATATAGCAATTCCTCTATAATTGTCGACTTTATTAAGATTACCTCATTTTGGTATTGGCATTATTTGACAAGTAGACCATTGAATAGGTTTTTGCTTTTCAAGTAAAATTTTATTTGCATATTCTAGAAGGATATCGTCAAATTTACAATATTTGAAAGCTTCAGGTGCAACACCATCAGGTCCTACTGTTTTTCCATCTACTAGATTATTCTTTACCATTAGATATTCGTCTTTTGTAAAAGCGTTGGTAAATATTTCTGTATGTTTAATTACAATTTCTGGTTCAAAATCATCAATTTCTTCTTCAGAATTATTATTGCCGAGTAAATTTTTAAAATGAGTAAACCATTTATTGATTCTATCTTCGTTATTACTGGCTTTAATTATTCCTTTTTTGGTAGTTTTACGACCAGTTATATCATTGATTAGTTGCCAACATTTGGCATGTTGTCTTAATTTATTCGAATTTTCAATATCATAAACTGTTTTCTCGAGGTCATCACTTTCTATATTATCATATGCTTCCTGTAGTTTTCTTGGTTTCTTGAAACATTTCATACTTTCTTCTGTATTTGATAATACATACTTTTTTAAGCTTCATTTACATTATCACGAGGTATTGCAATATCTGGATGTCGAGATGGATTTTTATCAAGTTTTCGCTTCTTTGGTAATAGAGTTTTACATGCTTCTTAATTTGCAAGAATAAAATTACCATATGTTAAAGATATGTCTTTAATTTCATCTTCATTGGAAATATTAAGTTGGTTATATCTCTTTGTAACTATGTCACTGTATTCTGTAGCTATATTTTTATTCTTAAGTACTGACCAGTTATACATTGATATTGAATTTTTCTTCGTTTGTGATCTAAAACTTAATTTAATTTTGGAATTCAGAATTCTATGGTCAGAACCTATACTGCTAAAACTATTATATGCTTCACAGTTTATAGAACTATTTCTCCATTTTGTACGTATCATTATATAATCAACTTGAGTCTTATTTCCGGTACAATCTGACATAAATGTCCATAGTTTTCCTTTTCTCTTTTTATAGTGAGTATTGGTTATTAATAGATCAGTTTCTTGTGCAAAGTCTTTACAAAGTTGTCCATTTAAATTTGTTTTATCATGATAAGAATGGATGGTTTCACTAGATGTGGCAAAATGAGCATTGAAATCTCCCATAACGATTAGAAAATTGTGTTTAGGTATAGAAACAGTTGCTTTCGTAAGTTCATCGTAGTGTCCTTGAGCATATTCACTTCCTTCACAGGGCGAGTAATGTATGATAATTGTAGACTTAGGATTTCCATGAAACTTAACGATTAAAATACGATTATTCCATTTGACTATTGTTGTAAGTGAGTTTAAACTAGTTTTGTTCAATAATAAACCTATTCCTCCGGATGAGGCATTATTCTTGTTTCTCCAAGCTGATGTTGTAATCATGGTATATTCACCATATTTTTCAATCTTTGTTTCATCATCGTCGTGTAAAATTTTATGATCGATTAAACCAAGTATACTAATCTGAAATTTAGATGCCAATTCTGCTATTTCTTGTCTTTTTGTTGTTTTTCTTAATGTTCTGACGTATATTGTTTCTATATTTATATACTGCTTGCAGCTGAGCAGTTTTATCGGAATGTCATTGATATCGAGTCTATCCCTTCCTTCCGGGTTTGGAGATAAACCGTCAAACTGATTTGTTGTTGTTGAAATCTCTCTAACATCCGATATATTATATTCAGGGACTTTAACCCTGGTGTTGTTTGGTTTTAATTGCATAGTTGGGTTTTCTTGGCTAATATTTCAGTGGTCGCCACTCCTACTGAATGCCTCATTCAATTAGTCTGACTACTCATCACAAATCTTTGTAATATGCTTGAAGCTACCAGGTAAAAATTACCCATTACCATAGCTTTGTGAATCACTGTAGTACTCAAGCATTTCCACCACGTCAAGGCGAATGAGATTAGAAATGAAAATATTGTATATATATATATGTATATATATATATATATATATATACATATTAGAATGGATTGGATTGGATAGTTTATTATAATATAAATATGGTAAAACAATTACCCTCACATGTGTGGAAACGTAATAAATAAATAATCAAAAATAAACTAAATAGTCAAATACAAACTGAATATACAATTAAAATAGCATGGTATTAAAAATAAAATTAGGATAATGATCAAGATCAATAGTTAGGTTAATTTGGAGTGTCTTTGAGAAAATTAGAAAATATACGCGGTAACTTCACTTTACGTAAGTAGTACGGCAGTATATTCCATCTGGCTGACGCAATTCTAGACAAATAGCGATACTATATTGCATTATATCCATTTGGCATCTCGAGTAGAGTAGCATCAGAATAACGCAGATGCTGGAGAATAATATATCTGACGACGCACAAGAAATCCACGTATATTGCATTAATATCATAATCATAATCTAATATATATTACTATAATAAATATTATAAATAATCTAATTGCATAATATTACAATATTAAATATATGTACTATACTTGTATACGTATATACATATATATATATATATATATATATATATATATATATATATATATATACATATATAATTTATTTGTATTATTATTAAAATTATTAATCATAAATGAAACTGCATTTACATATGTTTACTTTTTATCTTCACCATTTATTAACCTTTACACTACAATTAAAATGAATTTATAATATTAGAAGATAGTCGATCATCTTAGGCGAAAATTCCAAGTTATATTTACAAATGAAAACTTGTTACGAAATCGTATATTATTATTATGATAGTATAACTATATTAAAGAACTCTAAATATTAATATATAATACTCTTAACAATATTTCTCACTCTATTAGCACCTCACGTGACATTCTAATTGCTATATAACCTAATCAATCACACATTAACGAAGACATATAAATACACTAATATATATATATATATATATATATATATATATATATATATATATATATATGTTTTAATATGTATATGTGTTCATATATGAATACCCTATACTGTATATAGTTATTATTATAATAATATAGTGTACTAAATAATAAATAGTAAATACAACATATCTTAGATGATAAATATGACATCATTGTAGTGGAAAGATGGGTAATGTGGCCATGAGGGTAATGTGGCCACTTGGCGTATCTCATAAACTATAAGTCCAATCAAAAAAAAATATATACATGAAATATGCGCATTGGTGAGCATTATTCAAATAAGTAAAAATAATTTGTATATCAATTAATAAAAAAAATGATGTAAAAAATACAAAAAAATCGATTTACTTTTTAAAAAATTGAAATAAAAGTTTAGTAATACATATATTAAATTACTAATATATATTATATATTGAAAATTACAATTGTATATTAAAGAACTATTTAATTACAACAAAGTGTGTAATCCATTTATTTTAGTGAATAATATTCATATATAATAAAAAATTTCTATATAATAATATTATTATATAGTGTATATAGCGTGATACCTAGAAGCGGGTAATGTGGCTACTTTGTAACGGGTAATGTGGCCACTTCACGATGATTTAAGCCAATCATATGCTTTGAAATCAATATTTTTATATATTGATAAATTATAAAATTATATATATATATATATATATATATTTATATATATATATATATAGAGGGATATTTGCAACCTAAAAGGCCCACCATGTATATTTGTATATATATTATATAAAGGCCCATATTGAATAATGCATATTTTTTAACAACATTTTAATACGTTAACAATGGTATTACGCTGATTGTTATACTAACATTTTATTTGTTTAAAATCATTATCATAGGATATACGTTTTTTGCAGGGCCTCTATATTTTTATACATGTACTCTATGTATGTGTTGAGCTTTAAAGGCCCACTATAATATTACATTATAATTACCACCATAAAAGCCCAAATTTATATATACCACCATAAAGGACGCCAGACTGGCGTCGCCAGTTATAGGTTACCAGTAATATCGTACGAGGTAATTTCGTACGACATATTAAATTTAATTTATTTCATAATTATACATTTATACGAATATATAATACAATCTATTATATCAATATTTAATAATGTATTATATATATATTCATATAAGAACTGTATATGAAATACATTTATAGATTTATAGATATAGAAACATAACTGTCCACATTTATATTTAATATAATAGCAAGGACATGTATAGCAATATCCTTGATAATAGTACAAATATACGTATATTTGATAAATAAAATAGCCTCTTAAAAAAAGTTTTAATTATAGAATTAATCAGGTATAATATTTTATTATTTTTATGTATAAAGATTATTATTATTATTATTATTATTATAATAAATAAATTTTAATTTATTTATTTAATATCATATAGAATTAATCAGGTATAATATTTTATTATTTTTATGTATAAAGATTATTATTATTATTATTATTATAATAAATAAATTTTAATTTATTTATTTAATATCATATAGAATTAATCAGGTATAATATTTTATTATTTTTATGTATAAAGATTATTATTATTATTATTATAATAAATAAATTTTAATTTATTTATTTAATATCATATATATTTTAAAGTAAACCTAACATTTAACACATTAAATATGCCTGGATAATCCAGTGGATATAAATTATGAATATATAATATATAATTAAATTATGATTATAATGGAATTCAATAATATTGAACTAATAAACTTAATTTTTAAATTAATTCATTTATAATATTCATTATTATAATGAATATAATGATTATAATATTATAATATAATTTAAAATTATTTAATGAATTTAATTAATTATAAATTTAATTTATATAATTTAAATTTAAATATAATTATTATATTTTATTATCATTATGATAATAAAATTATGATAATCATTATGATAATCATAATAATAATTATTATGTTAGTTGATGCACTACAGCATATCTTTATATTTAATAATTACATACTATATAATACTTACAATTTAACTATATTATTATAATATAATATATAATATAAAATTATATAAATAAAATATTAATAAAATATAATATAACTATATTAATATTAATATTATTTATTATTATAATATATGTAATACTTCAATATACGTATATCATATATTTAATTATTTTATTTAAAATAACCAGACTTATAGTCTAGAGGATAGAGTGTTATAACACTCTACTAATTAGTCTAAAGGTTGAGAGGCCACGAGTTCGAATCTTTACTTTGTAATTTTATAATTTTTTAATAAATTATTATTATATTTTTATCCATTTTTAATATGTGTATTTAATTTTATTTTTTGATAAAACTATAATTTATACTAAATTTTGTATCATATATTTAATTACTATTTTTTACTAATTTTATGTATAATGAATATAATTGTTATACATTATTATATATTATTATAATAATAATGATTATAATAATTATTATAATCTTATTAAAGAATCCTTATAATAATGAATAATAGCGAAAATGTATAGTCGTATGATAAGGAACATAGATAGGCCTATCCTCTACAACGCAACAACAACAACATTTAATTTAAATTTTTGTACTCCCATGAGCTCCTCTCCCATCTATAACAATCATTCCCCTGCACCTGCACCCCACCTATCTCCACAACCCACTTTTTCTACATCTTCACTGCTCACCCCACCACCCAACCCTTCATCCCAAACCATACCCCAGTCACCCCAACTCTCCCACTGTTACTACCATTTCTACTATCCCCACTCACCTATCCCCTGTTACTAAACGATCACAATCCATCACTTCCGTAGCTAAATCCCCCTCATTTAATAACCCTCACCGCTCATGCATACCTCCCCTACTTCCCCCCAAATCTGATAATATTGCATGGAAAAGAATTAATAACCCTCCCCCCCCCAACACTCCACTTATTAACTTTCTTGTCGGTAAATTACCAACTGTCTCCCATACAATCATTGGTGCCATTGAAACAGGTAATGACACAGCCTACCTGAAAAAGCTTTTTGCCTCCATCAATATCCACTCCCAGCCACATATACACTCTCACTGTATCCCACACTTACCCAACTCTACTTCTCCTCCAAACTACCAAAACCCCTATCCATCACCTATCTTGATCATCATTCCAAAAACACTGTTATCCGCTATATCCACCTCCTAAAAAACTCACCCTTTCAAGTCAGGTTCTGTAAACCCCTCAACAATTCCCAACTTCTTGATCGTAAAGTCTGCACCTCCACCTTCAATCACCTGAACTCCTCACACCCCATCCCCAACTTTAATTACGTTGTCCTCGGCACGAACAATTTTCACATCGCCTTAATTTAATGTGTCCCTCCTGATATTGTGATACCCTAAACTCCCCTACGTATACCTCTCCCATTATGTCCTACTCACCCAACACATCCCTCTCCCGCTCCTTTCCCTGACTTCCCTTAAATCATACTTTTCCCCCTCCCCACAATTAACCACCCTCCACCCCACCTTATTTCCCTCAGCGCTGTTCTTATCAATGCACGCTCTTTTCGCAATAAAATCCCTTCTGTAATGTCCTTCATGACTGACCATGACCTCGAAATCTTATTCATCACATGGCTATCTCCTATGGATTCTCCTCACATTGCTGCTCTTAACACTCCCCTACTGTTTCATTCACAACCCTCGCGACTCTCCCCATCCCGGTGGCGGAACGGGAATACTTTACAAATCTTATATTTATTATCTTTACAAATAATACTTCAATACATATATCTTAGATTTAATTAGTTTATATAAATAACCAGAATTGTAGTCTAGATGCTAGAGCGCTAGTCTAAAGATTGAGAGGGCCTGAGTTAGAATCTGGACTTTATAATTTTATATTTTTATTTAATTTTATCCATTTTTATAGTGTAATTAATATTTTATCACTTATTTGATAAAACTATAAGTAATACTATAGTATATTTAGTAAAAGGCAACTAATCCTAATATGTATCGACTTGAAGAAAGCTTTTGATACTATACACAGGGAAAATTATTATGATACCGAAAACTTACTGGATACTGGAGAACTTAGTGATGAATATTAACGGGAAGCTTCTCATGACTAGAACTAGAAGACGAGGAAGTCAACCAGAAAGTTACAACATTACTCAGTAGCGGGATACCGGTGAGAGAGTAGCTATTAATAACTGTGATGTTTGGAGATATGTCATTGTCTGGGAAACGAGAATCACGAAATAAGCAAGTAAGAAAGCAACTAAACAGATGTATCATGAATATTATATAGTATGTCATTACTAAAGTATGAAACATATTTTCTAATGTTACATTATATATTTATAGTTACTAGATTTTAAAAATAAAGATAAAAAATTTATTAATTAATGTATAGCTAATACTTGCACAATAATTTTATATATAATCTTTGAACCTATACTTGACATATATAAATTATGAATTATTTTAGTATACTAAACATACCATACATGTATTATATATTCGCATATATATAATTATAAATAATTTAAATTATTATATATCTGGAAGTTAACTTTTATTTATACAATGTATAATTTAAGAAGTATATACCAAGGTGTATATGGATTATTAGTGATAGGGGTAATAATGATAGTATCACAATATTAATTGGCGTATACAGCCAACACTGTAAATTAAAAGTAATCTGATCACTTTATATATACTATAGTATAAATATGAATAATAATATAGGATGATTATGTAATATGTAGAATAAAAGGGAATATCTGGGTTAATACCAAGATGTAACAAGTATGACGAATACGATTAGATCAAGGTAGTTAATAGGTTTTTTCGATGTGAGTTCCGGTGTAGTTATGACAGGTATGTCTGAAAGTATATCAGGAGGGACGAGGCGGATGTCGGTGGATATTACACTGATTATCTGTTTATAGGCCATGGATTCATGGTTGAGGGCCGCAAAATAATAGCCGGTTACCACTTATGTGTTATGGAGTTGTGATATCGGAAATGTGATTTCTCGGAGAGATACTGCCGGGATATTTTGATAAATAGTTACATACAAGGAGATACATTTTCTCCTTATAATATAACATATCCGATCCTACGTATTTCCATTGTCGATTCAATGGCATCATCGATTCTTTTCTCTGCTTGTGATGTTTCACGTAACATCTATTGCAGTTGGAGATATCCGTGATGTCATATCCTATACCATGCCACTGGACATGGACCAGAGTAATAGTATTGACTATTCCAAGATGTGGTACCTGGAATATCTGTAAAATAAGCAGTAATGAATTATTGGGTATTAACATTTGTATTACATAGATAGATATATTTTATTCATTTCTCTAATACATACAATTTGAATATAATGGAAAAATGTTTTTTTTGTAGGTTTTATGGAAGTAAGATGAAATTGCATACATTGTAGTAGGTGTTTATGTATTTTAGGATAATAATTGATGCTTGGATATTATCATGTAGAATCACTAATTGATTATACAACCGAAGTTGCATTATGTCTTGAGTGAATCTATAAAAGCATATGTATATATAAAATAAGGAAATTACTCAAACTTACTATATTAATATAGCCATATACTATAAAAATGTAATACATAGCATGTATAGTTTTATAAAGAATAATTTACTCAAATTGATTTCATATGAAACAAATTAATTTATAATTAGTTCAATTGATTTATTAGTTAATTTAGTTTTTCTTTACAACATTTTTAATAAAAAATAAATATTAAAAAAAATTAATAATTATATCTATAAAGTATAAATGGTGTACATATAATAATAATAATATTACATAGAGTATATCCATATACTCTATGTAATTTATATAGTATATAGCCATATACTCTATGTAATTTATATAAATAAACTTATATTACATAGTATTTATAGTTTTAAAAGAATAATTTAGATAAATTGATTTTATATTATACAAATTGATTTAGTTTCAATTGATTTATTATATTAATTTAGTTTTTCTTTTTAAAATTGTAATAAAAAAGATATGGTTATATAATCAATTATTAAGTATGTCACCAGTTGTATATCACCATGCATACATACATATGTCCATTTTCAATTACAATGTAAATTCACCAATGCCATGATATATGCCTATAAATATTACCATTTATCAATTATAATATAAATTCACCTATGCCATGATATAAACCCTAAATAGTAATTGTATTGTTAATGATTTCAATTATTATTATAAAATCAATTCAAGTATTTGTTATAATTCATTTAATATAATAATTTATATTTTCATATAAAAATAAATTAATTTTATAAAATATAAATAAATTAATATCTATTTTCAAATATAAAAATATTTTGTATATAAATAATATTTAAAATGTATATATGTAATACAAATAAAAATAGTATTCATTTTTATATGGATGCATATATTTGTACCCAGATTGGATATACCTATTTACATATACTCAATCTGGGTAATAAATATAGCGTGTCAAAATGCTGGGTATATATTAGTGCTGTAAAATTTCCAATACTTGGTTGTTCTCAAACTTCAAATCTTTAAAAAAATATCAAGTTCTCGAGAAATCTTAGAAATCTTTTAAGAATATTTTAAAATAATTTAAAAAAGAAAAAAATTAGATATTAATTAATTAATTATTATTAATATTAAATAAATGTATACATAATTATTGTTAATTAATAATAATAATTAATTTATAAAAAATTATTAATTAATAAATTAGAATTGAATAATTATAATTATTAAAATAATATATAATTATTAATGATAATATATAAATTTTAATTAATAATAATAATTGATAAATAATTATTAATTGCTTATTGAATACTTTACTATTCTAATAATCCTATATCTCATTTTATTCACCATATAAGGTATATGCTATAGCAGGCCTGCTATATATATATAAGGACACATTGTCCTTGATGACATTATTCTATTTTAAATATGTTATTATATAGGTAGCATAACAGATAATCAAAATAATAGTGTACATTTTAATGGATATTTTAAATAGTTGAAAGAAACTTAAGTTGTAGTAATTACTACATAATTATGTTAATCGGTCATTACCCGAAATGATACCCGAACCAAGACTAAATTTAAAATAAAGATTCGAGACCATAAAATATTTCCAAATACCCGAAAATCAAAGATTTGAAATGAACCAAAAAAAATTTGAGATTTGAAATTTTACAGCACTTAATATATATATCTACAGTGGGTAATGTATCTGGATACTAGTGATATAAAACGAGCCATGTTTTTGTATATTTGTTATAAATATCATATATGTATACTTTATATTGCTTACTTGCTTATTTCGGGATTCTTTTTATTGATTCCATGACAGTTATAGACTTCCAAACATCACGATTCATTATATCCGCTTGAAGATTAATTTCTCGTAGACCAGTATCACCCTCGAGCTTATTTATATATGAATGAGGTGGTCTTCCATGACTTCTAGTTCCATGGGTTGGCTGCCACACAACCAGATGCGAAACTAAAATGTATAAATAATGTACATATATAATATAATTTATATGTAATATAAATACATTTATATTACATATAGTATATAGCCACATACTCTGTAATACATGTAATAAATTAGCATATATAGTTTTATAAAGAATAATTTACTCAAATTGATTTTATATTATACAAATTAATTTATAATTAGTTTAATTGATTTATTAGTTAATTTAGTTTTTCTTTACAAAATTGTAAAAAAAAAGATATGGTTATATATAATCAATTAATAAGTATAACATCACTTGTATATATTACCATGCATAAATACATATCAATTATAAATTATCAATTACAATGTAAATGCACCAATGCATTGATATATGCCTATAAATATTCAGATTTATCAATTATAATATAAATTCAACTATGCCATAGTATAAATAGTACCCTAAATAGTAATTGTATTGTTAATGATTTCAATTATTATTATAAAATCAATTCAAATTATTTGTTATAATTAATTGTATATACAAATTTATACTTTAATAAAAAAATAAATGAATTTTATAAAATATAAATAATATTTAAAATGTATATATGTAAATTACATAATGTAATACAAATAAAAATAGTTTATCTTTTTGTTATTAATCTTTTTTCATTAATCTTTATTCATTAATAATTATCAATTGATTATAATCAAAGACATTTAGGGCGTTTTCATATGTAAGATATAGGTGCATATATTTGTACCCAGATTGGCTATACCTATTTACATATACCCAGTCTGGTTAATAAATATAGCGTGTTAATCGTATATCGTATATCGTCAGAGCATCCCTGATTGACCGGTATGGACGCATATGTAAATCGATATGCGATATAACAGTTTCTAGGTATGACTCCTGTGAATGTTTTCGTCGTATTCTTGTTCACTTTTACCAAGTATGCAGATTTCATTGATGACGATGGTACCAGGACAGTATTCTAGTATTATGTCCATCAGTTCCTAGAACAAGTATTGACTTATATTTAGACCAAATTGAAATAGAGTAAATACGTATCTACCAAATATACAACTAAATATAGTTAGGTAGCTTGAGAGTTTAAGCCATAAAACTAAGCCACAAAACAATCAAGGTCCATATTCAATATTCTCTATGTAATCATAGTCTAGTATATTTACTTAGCTCCTCCCATACCTAATAATATATGTTTACAATTTAATTCACTCGCTCGCCACCGCCTGCAATTTTTCGATATATTTTGAACACAAATTATCGTTATTTAAAGAGCTCATATGATTATATTTTTTAATATCTGCGGCTATAACTTAGTTATTACATTAATCTTTATTACATATATTTATTTATATGTGTATAACTAGTAGTATACATTTAATGTCATTTTAAATATTAAATGTGATTATAAAATATAATAATAATAAATATGATTTATGATATAAGTTATTTTGTATAAATTTCGGTAATCAGAGTTACAATAGCAGATATTTAAAAATATAATCATCTGAGAATTATAATAGTGATAGTGGCTGATCTAACTAGATTACAAAATTGTTTATAAATTTTATATATTAATAAATACTTTACGACATAGTTATCTGATAATTAAGTTATAATATTGATAAATATATTATTAAATATATTAGAATAAAGTATGCCTGCAAAAGGGTATAATGAATAAATATAAAACACATAATTCAGGAATATTATATTCTATAGAATAATTTTGACAAATATATTGCGAAAATGCGTATAAATTTATATGTTCATAATTATTTGTACTACATACTATGTAGTACGTACCTAATTATCATTGTAATTATAATAATTATGATAATTATACAATTTTGAATTTAAATATACAATTTAATGTAAAACTATAATATAATATATTATAATTAAATGTGGTTACTATAATAGTATATATATATAGTATATTATATACTATATATAATTATATCATATTTAATATATTATAATTATATATAGTATATAAGCTGTATACGCACTAACGGGAATTTTATTTTAGAAAAAAATATAATTTTAATTCTTACAATGTATCATATAGTTACTACTTTGATAAGTTAACTTAAATTATAAATAGTAGATTATATTCTTATATTTATGTATTGAAATATATATTTAACACATCTATAATATAAATAAATAAATCAGATTTATTATTTCATGTTATAAATCATGAAATAATGGAGAAGTTAATAAACAAATGTATTTGTTTTTTTTTGCGAGAACTTCCCAAATAAATATTTAATATCATATTAGATTATTTAACCTAGTAACCGTTGAACTAAATATAAATATCATATTTAATATGGATGAGTATTATTCATTGAATATATAAATTATAGGTGATTATTATAATAATATTATATCATATTAAATATAGTTAAAATTATATTAATATAACAATGAAATATATACATAATATAAACGAAAATTTATTATCCTAATAATTATTATTATAATAGTAATTTAATACATATATTATATATTTAAATAAAATTGCCGTTAGTCCGTTGCAACCGTATATAATTAATAGTTATAATATACTATATTATATTATATATAATATATAATAAATTATATAATAATTATATTATTTTTATATAATTTTAAATTAAATTGTATATTTAAATTAAAAATTGTATAATTATAATTACACGGATAATTAGGTACATACTACATACTATGTAGTACTAATAACTATGAACATATACATTTATACGAAATTTCGCAATCTATATTTCAAAATAATTTTGAACCGAAATTGTTAAAATCTTCGGATATACAATGTATATCATATACATTGAGAGTTTTAAATTATATATATATATATATATATATATATATATATATATTAAATTAAACATTGCATAATGATCATAATTATTATAATACAATTACAATTATAATTATTATAATAATAATAATTATAATTAAATATAATTAAATATCGTATATACGCAATAAGACCGTAAGAAAAATAGTGCGTAATTAAATACAATTTTAAATTGAATTGTAATCAAATACACATGATACAGTAGTTATTTATCTATTTACATTATTTATAATTATTTATACATATATAAAAATATATATGATATATTTATTATACTAACATAATTCATAACGTATGTATTTATGTCTTAAATAAATAATAATTTAGAGAAATACACTGGAGTAATATTATTAAAATATCTAGGTCAAATGGGTCAATATTTTATTAATTTTAACAAAGATTGCAGAATATTTATAATATTCATGATCTGGATCTGATAATATATATATCCGCTAGGATATATATATATTTTTTTAATGTATAATATTAATTAAAAATATATATTTTAAAATATCCACTTTATGATTATATTAAAATATACAAAATATGCAGAATTATAAATAAAAATATTTGGTCATGTCAGAAATATAATATATATCCATGTATGATACTAAAAAGTGACTTTTATACATGTGCCTTTAAAGTGGTCTTAGGACATATACGAACTATATACGACCTACTTTTTAAGTATCATTTAAGTGACCATTTTATATACAATCAAATTCATGTAATGTGTATATTGTTAAGTAAGTGAATATTTATAAGATTGTAAAATTTCATGTAATGAAATCATATATTTAATAGTGTATTAATACCGTGAAATAGAGAGGACCTCATTTTGGGGCCTCTATATTCACTGGTCCTATTAGGTGGCTGTGAATGTACATATGTGCGTTTATGGTGGAAAGGGCCCATGTATATATATATATATATATATATATATATATATATATATATATATATATATATATATATATATATATATATGTATATAGAAAGCAGATAATATAAATTAGTTATCTTTCTAAATTACTATTTATCTAGGTATTTTATCGCCATATTATTATGACATACGTCATTTACTGATTAAATTGGTTTTTCCATATTAATAACATGATAAGTAAGTGTAATGGTATACTAGGATATATATTAATGAATATAGTAATTTATAAAGTTAAAATAAAAATCATTACTTTATCACAAGTGCGTGTGTTATTTAATATTATACTTGCTGTGATATCATTGGACTACACTTGATATAAAGTAACGTCAGCTAGTGGATTAATTCCACATTCTAAGGTGGCCACATTACCCGCAATAGGTGGCCACCATACCCTCCATATAGGGTAATGTGGCCATCTTAATAATTTCATTTAGATACGCTAACATGAAAAATGATTCTGCAGTCCTCTTATATATCATAAGATGTATCTATATTGAAAAAATTATCGAATTAGAACTAATATTTATAAAGTTATACAACATTATCTAAAAGTGGCCACATTACCCATCTTTCCCCTTCATATTATGTTATTATATGGTGAGTCATGGTTGTGTGATTACTGATGAATAATACAGATAACATGTTTAAAGGCAATTTATGCATTTATGATCAATGAATTTAATATTAATAGTATGAAATAATATGAACACATATATATATATATATATATATATATATATATATATATATATATACGGTTAAAGTAAATATATTAAATATATAGTAATAATATGCAATTAAATTATGTATTATGATTATGATAGTAATATATACATATATATATATATATATATATATATATATATATATATATATATATATATATATATATATATTAGATTAGTAATGGTTTTCAATATTGATGAGTATATATATATATATATATAAAATATTGTTATTGTTGTTATGTGGTTGAGTAAGTAATATGACAGGGTGTTGGTAGTTTGCATGTTTATTAGGTATATTAAGACATGAGGAGGAGCGTGGCGAGTACGCCGACAATGGGGAGATACGTGGTAATGGGGGAGCGTGACGAAGACGCCGACAAGGGGGGAGATACGTGGGAAAAGGGGAGCGTGACGAAGACGCCGACAAGGGGGGAGATACGTGGGAAATGGGGAAGCGTGACGAGGACGCCGACAAGGGGGGGATATTCAAGCGTGGTAGTGGGACGGGGCGGTATGCCCAAGTGCAGACAGGTGCACCGTATTAGGGTGTTCACACCAATTCCGTTTTAAAAAACGTACGTGTAACTGCAACTGCAAATGATTCATTCACGGCAAATTTGAAGTTATGAGTCACATTCCTATTTATTTGAAGTTGAACTACACGTTTTCTGAACGTTTTCTGAAATAGGATTAATCCTATTTTCTGTACGTAACAACACACAGAATTAGAGAGAACAGCTAGAATGAACGCACAGAATTAGAGAGAACATCTATAGATTCTATAGAATTCCACTTGATTCCAATTGATATATATATATATATAAAGTATATTATTACATATAACTTATCGAATAACTATTTATTAAATATATATATATATATATATTAAATATACTATTTATTAAATATATATATATAAAGTATATTAACAAATGTTTATTATTACATATAACTTATCGAATAACTATTTATTATATGTATATATATATATAATATATATTATATATATATATATTGATATATATATATATATATATATATATATATATATATATATATATATATATATATATAAAGTATATTATATATTAAATATATATATATATATAATATATTATATATATATATATATATATATATATATATATATATATATATATATATATATATATATATATATTGATATATATAAAGTATATTAACAAATGTTTATTATTACATATAACTTATCAAATAACTATTTATTAAATATATATATATATATATATATATATATATAAATATTACAAAAAGGTTATATAAGATGGTATACAACTATATATATTTTAAT
The DNA here is from genome assembly GCA_964019155.1 of Osedax fenrisi. NCBI lineage: Eukaryota > Metazoa > Annelida > Polychaeta > Sabellida > Siboglinidae > Osedax > Osedax fenrisi. The sequence continues at coordinate 13,240,887 of OZ025242.1, forward strand.
AATATATATCAACTATACAATAGTAATATATAATATATATTTCAATAATTTATTAAATATTTATTTAAATTATATATATTTCATAAGTTTAGATATAATTATAAGGATTTATGTATTATATAATAATATAGTATTTGTTATATTAGTTAAAAATATTAAATTAATAAATATAATGTATGTAGTATTTATGTATTTGTGTATTTAAATAAATATATAATATTACTATTTGTACATTGAATTTAGCTATATCCAACAATGAGATTTGTTATTGATTTTATTTGCAAATTATTTAAATATAGATGGCGATATATGTCTACCCTTACGACAAACTAAAAAACACGGAATTGGTGTGAACACTTAAAAATCTGTTACTTCAAATTTGCCATGAATGAATCATTTGCAGTTGCAGTTACACGTACGTTTTTTAAAACGGAATTGGTGTGAACACCCTATATCGCGTGATGCACGTTCCCTTAGCCAATCAGGGAGCTCACGCACGCAGTGCGGGCGTCGACCTAATTAGCCAGACGGTAAACATATTACATAATGTGACGTCCGATATCTAGTTCGTTAGCTAGATATGGAACGTTCCATTATGCTCGCGGTACGGAATAATCCATTATAAGAATATAAGATATATATATAGATAGGGGTATAAGATATATATATATATATAGGGATATTCGTACATATATAGATGTATGAATATACATCATATAACAATTGTAATTTATATTTTATTTTGTGGAGTTATTTCATCACATCTAGGAATATAGATGAACTTTCCACTTCCCAATCATATGGCTCTAATTTCCCTTCGAAGCCGCTCTCATGTTAAGTCATCCATGATTTTGACGAGAGCCGATTATTTAGTTATATAAAATTATATAAGATCACTTCTATAGAATACTATATTCTATGTATACATATTATTTTAAGACCTATTTTAATGGTCCTGACGAGACTTGAACCCACAGCCTACTAAGTATGTGTCTGAAGCCTTAGACAACTGATACCCACATGCAGTTATCAATATATATATATATAACTAATACATTCGTGGTATTATATAATAAGTAATATTATAGATGTATTATGTTTTGTAAGTAATTAACCCACAATCGTTAAAGCTATTATTTTTTAATTCATCTTCAACAGTTTAAATTATTAAATAAAACAATACAATAATTCAACAATATACTATTTATTAAATATTATTAATAAAATGTAAGTATTGCATTTATATAGTAATATTATTAATTAATAAATTATTGATAATAATTATTGCTCATAAATATAATTAAGACATGTATTTCATGTCATTATATATTATGTATCACCCTATCAATCCTAGCTGTCTGTCCCTGCATTATAAATGCATTCATTAATAACAATATAATGGTTTGACATAACGGGTTTTACGAAATCAACGTATATATATATATATATATATATATATATATATATATATATACATATAGTATGTGTGAGTGTCTGGTATTAATCATGTATTTCTATCATACATATTAAATATCATAATATTAATAAAATATAAAACATCTTACTAAGCGAATTATGGTAATCTCCATTTGAAGCTATTTATAGAATATCAAGCTGCATATTTAAAATACATTTTAGTTATTGGAATACATTTTAGTTATTTAATATATTATATATTTAGATAGATAGATAATCAACTACAGCATGCCATATTTTGTACTACATTTAGAGCAACACGAATGTTCCCTGATATAAATACAACATATGAAATGAAGGAATTTAATTATAACTATGATTGTGTAAACGACATTTTGCAAACATACATTGTTAAAAAAACCGTTTATTTTGCATGAATTAAACCCTTTAATGAATGTCCGTTTAAACAAAGGGTTTGGGAAACTATAGTTGAGCCTTTTTTCAAACTAAAGGGTTTAGTAGAATAATTTAAAAACCCTTTAGTCACGCACTTATTATATTAAAGGGTTTCGTGCGAATATCCACAAAAAGGTTTTTAAAAAAGATAAAATTCCATAAAATATTATAGAATTATTTGTCAGTTGTATTTAACATTTCTTATAACATTTTAATTTTTTAATAGTACGTTATATATAATATTTAATATATGTAAAATTGTGTTATGTTAAATCTTAAACAATTAATTAAACATATGTTTTTAAAATCATATGATTTCCAAATGTATCATTTAATTATAAATTTAATTATGATTTTATTATTTGTTAATGTAAGAGCAGGTTTACTTAACTCGAGTCAGGTAAATATAAAATTTGAAAAGAAATATGTATTATTCAATGACATTTAATTCTTAAAATAGTACTTTATATCTATAAGTATTAATATTAGAATTTTAATTTAAATATAAATTAAATATAATAATTGATTACTCATTTGTATTTAGTTATAATTTAATAAAGTTACTAAAATAGAGAACATTTTATAAAATAATATAATTTTACTTATACACATTTATAATATCGTGTAATAATTGTTTTGAACAATAAACGTGTATAAATTATTATATGAATTGTTACTATACATTAATAATATATATATATATATATATATATATATATGGATATTAGTAATTAGTATAATTATTATATACACATTAAGTGTTCAATACAATTATGTTGCCGACATTATTAATTTTATAAGTACAATTATATTATTTAATAACATTTTCTCTATTTTAGTATCTTTATTAAATTATGACTAATTAAAAATTAGTATTACATTATTAACCATACGTCTTCATTCCACATCATTCAATGTGACATTAATACAAGTATACGCGCCAACCATAGATCACTCACTTGAAGAAATTTAACATTTTTACAATATACTACAATCAACTATATCAGAAATAGACAAACGTGATGTTATAGGTAGTCATATAAGGTGACTGGAACGCGAAAATTGGAAAGGATGCTAGATTATATTGGGAAAATGTATCTGGAAAATACTGTAATGCAAATACAAACGAATGATGATAAAGGCTACTCGGATTCATGAAAATAAATTGTCTAATCACTACAAACTCATTTGGTCCACATACAAAATCTAGGATTATCACATGGCATAGGCCTGGAGGCTATACCATAATCAAATATATTATATTTTAACGCAGAAAAGATTCGCCACAAGTTTTAATATAAATAAAACACGATATTTTCCTGGAGCCGACATAGGAAGCGACCATGGTAATGGTAAATGTTTGTTACATCTAAATACTCGAAAGATTATATTAATCATTCTGTATGCTTTACGGATAATATTATCAATATGATCATTAAAAGATAGATTATGATTGATAATTACATCTAGATCGGTGTACGTATTAGAATAGCCTAATTGAACACCGTTAATCGAGTATGAGGATATTTCATTACCCTTACTAGACATTATAGAGCATTTATGGATTGCTAAATTAAGACCTGATAATTTTGACCAATCATTTAATGTTAGTGCATTATGCATATAGTCCATTTCAAATTCATATTTATGAATAAGAAAAGTTTGGCATCGACAGCAAAAAGGGTACATATGATCTGAGGTGAGAATATATTGGGAAGGTCATTTATGTAGATTATAAATAAAATTGGTCCTAAACAAGAACCTTGCGGAACCCCTGATGTTGCCATAATATTATCAGATACATTCATACCAACCTTAACACACTGATGTCTATTATGAAGATATGCTTGTATCCAGTGTAGTACATTACCGGTTATTCCTAGAGCTTTAATCTTAGATAATAGCTTAGCATGTGATACTGTGTCGAATGCTTTGGCGAAATCGATGTATGTAGTATGCAAAGTATAGTTGTTGTCCATGACTCGGGCTATTTTCCTGGAGCCTACATAAGAAGCGACCATGATATAGTAATGATGAAATTCAATATACGTCTCAGAAGCCAAAAGAAAAATAAATTTATGAAGACAAACTATGAAGAGTACTTAAATAATATTATATTCATATATGGCGAAGTAATTGAATCAGTTGATACTTTTAAATACGTAGGTTCCATCTTAGATGATAATGGATCGACAAAGGAAATCCTTTCAAGAATTTCCCGAACGACAGCCTAATTAACAAAACTTAATCTTTGGAAAGACAGAAAGTTAACGTTAAATTCTAAATTTCGTCTCTTGCATTCACTTAAAAGTTCAATATGTTTATATGCATGTGAAACGTGGACAATCAGCAAATAACTTCAAACAAGAATAACAGCAATGGATTTCAGATGTCTAAGAAAATTACTTAAAATATCATATAAAGACAGAATGACAAATAAGGAAGTCAGACACAGAGTTTCATGATAATCGGCAATCACAAATACCTACTAAAAAAAGTTAAATAGAGAAATATACGGTGGTATGGTCATATAATTCGCGACGATTACTCTATGTAAAAGATATTCCTTCAATGCACAGTACATGGCATAATAAATAGAAGTCTTCTGAGACTAAAATAGTAAGTCAATATACACGAATGGATAGGACTAAATTCATGTGACGCCAGAGAGCAACAGCCGATCAAGAAAAGTGGAGACAAATTGTGACAGATTAATCAGCGCTCATACGGCTCAACTCTACGGGATAGGTAATCATGTAATCAGAGAATTTTGAAACATATAATTATTTCTAAGTAATGTAATTAATTTAGGTAGAGAAATTTCCATTTTTTTAAATATTTATTATATAAATATTAATACATTTAGTTAAATTAATATAAATTGTTATATAAATATAACATATATTATCTTTATATTATTTTTTTAATTATGTCTACTAATTTATTATTTAAATTTAAATTATATTATGTGTATGATTTGTCATATATAGTATTTACTCTATCGTTTATTTATATAAGCACGAAGTGGACTATCATATATTATAAGATATTAAAGAGTTAGATTATTACTATTATTATGAGATACCGCTGCCGAATTTAAGTTTTTACAATAATTATCCGTCATTGAAATTAAAAATATAATCCGTTATTGAAGAAGTAAATCTATTCAATTATAATATAAAATTGCAATTTAAATAGGTATTAATTACAAAATAATCCACAAATTATTGTATTATATGTATATATACATATATATATATATATATATATATATATATTATATATTTATTATATGACAAATATTTAAATTATTATAGATATCATTAATTAAATTAAATGAAAATGAAAATATATAACTTTATTAAATGTATAAAAACTAAAAATGTGATTATATATTAAACAATATATACGTTATATAGCTCTAACAATACATAAATACTAATTTATATGTATATGAGTTTATATTACAAGTACTATAATTGTATTATATGATTGTATTATAATGTATAATGTGCATATATATGTAATATAGTATTTTTCAAATATTTCAAATATAATATTTTGTTTAATCTTCAAAATAGTGTAATTGTATTTTCAATAACTATATGAAATAATTTTCAATATATACATCTATTACGGTATCAATAAATAAATTTAATTTATTTAAAAATTTAAAATCTAGCGATAATAACATAAGTTATACAATTTATTATATATATTTAGTTAAAATATCACTATATTAATAAGCATTGTATATATGTATAAATAATAATACAAAACAAAATATAGTTATATAATTAGGGTATGACATTTTCCCTACACCATTTGGATCATCTGTTTTTATGTACTGTGTTGCATTAGTTATAACATCAAGAGTTGTAGTGTCGGATAGTGAAGTTGTCCCTTCTTCTCTTGATGGTTCTGATGCTACATGTATAGTTGTAATATTAGTTCCAACAACAATAATTGTAGTGTCAGATAGTGACGTTTTCCCATCTTCTATTGATGGTTCTGATGTTGCATGTATAGTTGTATTATTAGTTATAACAGCAAGAGTTGTAGTATCGGATAGTGACGTTTTCCTTTCTTCTCTTGATGGTTCTGATGTTGCATGTATAGTTGTATTATTAGTTCCAACATCAATAGTTGTGTTTTCAGATAGTGAAGTTTTCCCATCGTTTGTTGATGGATCTATTTGTATGGATAGTTTTGTATTATTTGTTATAATAAAAATAATCATAAAATAACGATATATATTAATACACACATACATATATATAAGCACACGTCATATAATATATATATATATATATATATATATATATATATATATATATATATATATATATATATTTATATTTTTAATTAAGTACTTAAAATACATTATTTAAAAATTGTAACAAATATATAAGTTATATAAATAAGGCTTAATTAAGACTTAACTTAAGTTAATAAGTTATCGATAATTAATTGTTATATACATATTTGTAGTGAATATATCGATTTTTGCTTTATTAAATATAATATATATATATATATATATATATATATATATATATATATATATTATTTAAAATTCTGGCCTTTTAAAATAAATTTAAAATATATTTGTTTATATTGTAATTACATTTTGTATTGTAATTTATAAATAAAATAATGCATATAATATGAATTAAAGTAGGATGTGCTATCATTAGAATGACTTATATTATTCATAGTTATTCACATAACCAAGTACAATAATATAAATATATATTATAAAGTAAAGTCTGCATATTGGTATTCCTATATCGATTAATGTAATATACATTTATGTCGAATTGAATTAAATTAAATTAGGTCATAACGTAAAATCGATATATCTGTATGCATAAATTGTTCTAGGCTTCACGCTCGGCTGATGTCATAGCCATGTGTATATTTTTATTTTGTAATAAAATTTTATTACAGAATATTATATTATGTATAAATGAAAAACAAGTCCTTCATAAGTACAATTATGTGATCTTGTCAGTAATTATATTAAATTAAATAAATAATTATTAAACATAAATTTATTTTAATTTAAAAATAACTAATAATTGTATCGATCATATTTAAGAATATTTATATTATAATAAAGTATATAATATTTAATATATATATATATATATATATATATACATTTATAATATATAACATATAAATATATACCTGGTATATGGTCTTTACATTCTTCTTTAAGATATTCTCGAATACTTGTATAATTAGTATTACTATTGTTACATAATGCACTAGTATCATATATAATTGTATTTATCACCCATATATATTTACATGTACACATTTCTGAATTAGGTGGAAATGCTATGATAGTGGTTAGTTTAGTAAGCTTACTGAAAGTATTGTATTCTATAGTTTTCTTATGTATTGTCATCTCTAATGTATTTAAATTGAGTGCACCTTCGAATGTATTAAGAGATAAATATTCTATTGCATTTCCACTAATATCTAATGATTCTAGATTATTAGGTAACCATTTAGTCGGTAATTGCGTTAGTTTATTAAAATAAATTACAAATTTGTTTAGATTATTAAGATTAACAATTAGTAAATAATCTATATTAATTAAATTATTTCTTTGCAAACTAAGATATTCTAAATTGATCAATGGATCAAATGTTCCAGTTTCAATGAATTTAATTTTATTTTTATGTAGAGCTAATTTTTTAAGTTCAGTATGTTTTGTTTTATTATTTGATTCACTCGACCAAAATACTTTAGGATGTATTGTTACTATTTTATTATCCCCAAAATTTATATAAAATGTTTTAGTATTAAATAGTATAAATGCTTGAACCAAGATAACTATAGTGCCATAAATAGAAATCTGTAAATTAATATAGGATTTAGAATTTGAATATATGTTTAGATGTATTTACTTACGTAAACGAAAATGTGTAGCGTTACATATAAATATATTATGTATGATACCTCTTCTTAATATACTACATGTCATATTTATTATATGTACATTAAATACATTATTAATCATAAGAATACATAATGTATACATAACAAATACCTACTTTTTAGATCACAATATAAGTCATTTAGTTCAAACTTACCCGTTCAAATATAATATTAGATGGACTAAATATAGGAATATCATCACCCGGATAATCACTTCTGCAGTATATTTTAATATCATTACACCAACATCCAATAATATTATGAGCTGGACATTGATTATGGTCACTGATACTACAATGTATTAATATAACAATATAAACAATTATTGATAAATACACTACATCCATACTCGGAGGTTGCTTATTAAATGAAACACGATATCGACCGCATCATATAGCCGTTTAGTTTGATGAATTGCTATTTTACCATAATGAATTATATATCAAAAGGTAGTAAATATATTCATATGCATATCAAATGAGACATCAATAATTAAAAGTATGTATGTATTATACATGTAATATTATGCGAATTAATGCCATGCGATATATGCAAATTCTATAAGAACATATATATTTCGTCACGTATGATAATTCACTTATAATGGATATATATATATATATATATATATATATATATATATAGGACTACAGTACTAGGTCGCCACTTATTTTATTTATATAATAAATCATTGTCAAACTATTACAAAATTAATTAAAAATATCGACCTATATTATTAAGTGGTTACTTAATATTTTACATATTGGGAATATTTTTTAATATACCTAATTATCTGTTATTATTATTAATATTATTGATAGGTTTATGATTAATTATTATTATTAATATTATTGATAGGTTTGATACCAAGTATAATTAATATTTAAAAAAATGGAAATTTCTCTACCTAAATTAATTACATTACTTAGAAAAAATTACGTTTTTCAAAATCCTCTATTTAAATAAAAATAAATATAAATAAAAAAAAAACAATTATTAAAGCTAAGTTTATAATAGAAACTAATAAACATATAATAAACTTAATAAATAAATCTATACCTATCATTAAATTAACAAATAAAAACATATACGTAATACCAATTTTATTTACTATTATATCTATTGTATTATATAATATGTATGATAACAATTTATTAGATTAAATAACATTATTCTTTATAATAATTATATAGGTTTTCTGGGTGTTTATAATATATAAAATAGATGTAGTTAGTTATACTAAACTAAAATTAAATAAAAATAAAATACAAATTAATTCATGGTAATGATTTATTACATTTACACAATTTTATTCAACTCTGCAAACTACCGATAATATTAACTCTACATAGTCTTCGTACGACGCTCTCTTTTTAGCGAGCGAAGCGAGCTACCAGACCTTTAAGAGCGAAGCGAGCCCCGAGATATAGCGTAAACTATATCGAGGAATTTCAAACGTTTTACACATTTATTAATACGATACTCTCTAGATAATAAATCGTCGATAATATTACCATATATCGATTATATAATTAGTAAACGAGTAATAATCGTGATATTATATATAATTTTATATATTTATATATTTAAATAATCTCTATTCATCGATCGAGGCATTCCATTGTTCTCTCGATTCTCTATGGCGAAGATAGGTAGAAAGTGTATATCGCGTATACGGACATTATAAAATACGTTATATACGCATTTTTTTCGCCATATACTAATAATACTTCAACTCTAATAATAGTAGATTTCGTTTATACTAGATTTCGAGTTTATAATAATTATTTCCTATCTCCGCCATGTAAAAATAAATTATTAAACGTATAAAGCAGCGATCACATATAGCGACTTTGCTGCAAAATCGTCGAGACAGAATTTTGCACATATAGCAAACATGTTTGCTATTCATTTTGCTGCAAAGTTGCTGCAATTTTGCAGTGATTTTGCTCGTGAATGTTTTTTTGCTGCAAATTTTGCCGTGGTGTTCACACCTGGCGATTTTGTTCGGAGTGATTTTGGTGCAAAGTTGCTGCGATTTTGCAGCAAAATCGCTATATGTGAACGCAGCTTTAGGTGATGTAAAAAATCAAAATCCACAATAATGATTCGATTTCAATAATTTTAACTTTATTAAATAGATAATTAAAATATAATACGTGGTATAAATGGTGATATCTAATATTTAATATTCTTCGAGCTATGGCCGAAATAGTGAAAGATACGTGATTTTAGAGTGGTAAATTTGACCGACTTCCGGTAACGCGTTCACCTCGATTATAGATTCAACGGATGCGGAGTACGAAAGTACCTAAAATAAAATGAGAAAAACCATTAATATATGAAGCGGTTTTAATTACGGATCGGTTTTAATTTTTCGACAAAATTCATCATAAATGATCAAGAATAAAATTTGAAATTTATAAAAAAAAAAAATTCTAATTTCTATTCTATAATGTTAAGAGTGATGAGTAGATATAAATGTAATCAATCGCTATACATTTACTATGATTGCCTCATAAATGACTTTACAAAAGTACATTTCCTATCTCCACCATGTAAAAACATGAATTTATAATATTTTTATCATGTAAAAAATCAAAATCTATAATAATTATTCGATTTAAATAAATTTAACTTTATAATTTAATCATTTTTTACTTATTTTATTATTATTATACTATCTATGTAATAAAATAATATAAATATTATCGAATAATTCATTAAAGTAACTATTAGGGTATGAGGTTGAGGAGGTGGAATTAATGAGAGAGATTTTGTTGCCATTAAATGTCTATTATGCTGCTACTAATTTGTCATGCTATTATGCTGCTGTTATGTTACTATTAAAAGTATATTATGCTATTATTATGCTGCTATTCATTTTAAAAGTTTATTATGCTGCTATTATGTTGCTATTATTATAATAGCCTCATAAGTGTCCATCAAGGATGGGTTAAATTAAAAATATAAATAATATAGTATACACTATATTTTTCCTTGAATAATTTTACTTTCGATAAATTTCCACTAGTAAATATAACTATTAAATTTTTTATAACAATTTTTATTTAATTACTATTATTTTTATTTGATCAAATATAACCTTAAATCAAAACACAAATACATATATTTATATACACTAGTACATACAAATAGAGAAGATCTGATATTTATCATTATTAAATTACTAATTTAAAAAATGTATTTGGTCAAATACAAATATGTATATGTATATGTTTTATTCAAATACAATTACAAATGATCAAAATCTGATTTTGATAATTATGACAGCTTATTTTACACATATTTATGTTTATTAATATATTATTCAAATATATTTCTGGTTAATAATTCAAATCAGAAAATCTAATTTTGGTAATTATTAAATTTCAAATATAAATACACTCATTAATACATATATACTAATATTTAAATACATTTCTGATTAATGTTTAATATATAAATTTATCAATAAAATATAGACAAAATATATTTTAGATAAATATTAATATTATTTATACTCTATATTATGATATATTTATATTAGTTTTATTCATAATACATTTGTTAATGTTTCATAGCAAAGGTATCATTGGTGTACAACTAAAGAAAAGTGATAAAACAGAATTTATATAAGTTTAGTGTATTTAATTTAAAATTTAATGTACATGTATACATCATTCATTTATTATTGTTGTATAGCTGGATTATAAGTTATACATCTTCAAGATCAAGATGATCTTGATGACTAAAGGAAATAGAAAGAAAAAAAGATTTTATTATTGTACATTTTCCATATGAATTGTAATATTATATTTATATTGTATTATATATATAATATATTATAATAGTTATATATATATATATATATATATATATATATATATATATATATATATATATAGGTTAGTACTTTTTATTAATATATATATTAAAATAGTTATATATATATATAGGTTAGTACTTAATGTTAACAACAATTGTATATATTATATATGAACTTGTGATTTAAAATAAATTATGTATTATTTAAATGTGTTTATAATATTTATAATAAATAAATAAAGTAGGATTTAGAAATTTATATAAATTATTAAATAATATTTGTTGCTAAATTTTTTTTCTTTTGTAAATTTATAAAATCCAAGATACAAGTTATAGAATAGAATTTAAAAAGCTTTGTAAAATTATAAATCATATTAATTTTAGATGAACTTGATGGTTAAAATAAATTATTAAACATGTATTATTTATATGGTTTAATATTTATAATTTTAATTATATTTAATGATAAATAAATAATGTAGGATTTATAAAATTATTAAATAATATTTTTTCTTTTGTAAAAACTAAAATACAAGTTATAGAATAGAATTTAAAAAGATTTATAAAAATATAAATTATATTAATTGTAGAAGAAACAATTATTAATTTATTCCCATATTGGTATTGAATGCTGATTAAATATATTAAATAATATTTTTTCTTTTATAAAAACAAAGATACAAGTTATATAATAGAATTTAAAAAGCTTTGTACAAATATAAATTATATTAATTTTAGATAACAAAATTATTCATTTATTCCCATAGTGGTTAGGAATGCTGATCATTTTTTTATATCTACATATATAATAAAGATAGTCTTAATTTCATTAACAAATATTCATTATTGAATGAGATGGATTAATATATATTATAAATAAATTATTAAAACATTTATAATTCCTATCTGTACTATGTACAATGTATACCAATTATTTATGCAAATTTGTCATCATAACCATTGTTTTACTTTATCAAAGATCTATCTGATGTTATTCTATGTAATAGCATCATGGTATATATCTTAGCTGCAATTAGAATTAGTGTGATTCCCCGATAGTTCTTGTTTGATAGATTTGATAGAAATCTTATTTTTTATGGAAAGGAATAAGCATCTTTCATTCCATATTTCCATTAGTCTTGAGAATATAAACTATTGCACGAGTTTAGTCAGCTTTCTTGAAATTATTCTAGTTTCCATACTTCAGTTGATATTTTATCTAAGCCAACAGCTTTTCCCTTTTTTAATGCTTTTAGTAGCTCTATTCATCTATTGTAAAATACCATTTTAATTATTAAATTTGTTAACAATATTTCTCAAAAACCCTTATAATAATTGTAGTTATTATTATAGTAAATATAGTATACGTTATTAATTCTGTCAAGTACCATTACATATATAATTATATAAGTTAAGGGTGTTATGAACATTAAATACTATACAGTGTATACAGTGTATAGTATACACTGTATATAATGTTAATGGGATTTTATCATACACTATTAAAAGCATATTATAAACGTAAACCAATATCATTTTATGATTCCTATTCGAAAATATTGTGAAGTCTACATCAAAGGCAGGATATTTGCGAATGGAACAGATATACAATTATATCATAGATTGGATATATGCATATCACTATAGTTAATATATATATTGAGTGGGGTTCACTCTAATGTATATACTATATTTTGATAGAAATCCATATCAAATATATAATTTATTCCGGAGTTTTCAGTTTACCTACAGCCATAGATTTAGAGTACCAGATTTTGGTACTCTAAATCTATGCATACAGCATACAATTGTATAAGGTTTTTAAAATAAACTTTTAATTACAATTTATATTCATATATATATATATATATATATATATATATATATATATATATATATATATAACATTGAGAATGCACATGGTATAGCTGATGTTACTAAATTCTGGTTTGATAATTTTAATGATATTTTTAACAGTACTAATTCTATTCCGTACCCATATAATAAAATTAATGTTAATGAAATTGTTTATACAAATACGGTTGAGATTTCATCTATTATAGATTCCATTAAAGGTGGTAAATCTGTAGGTCCTGATGGAATTTCCATAGAACATATTTCTAATTCAAATAGTCTTATTATCCAAGTCATAGTATTACTCATTAATAACATGTTACATCACTCCTATTTTCCAAAAAAGTTAATATTATCCTATATTCTACCAATAATTAAAAACAAAAATAAAAGATCGAATGACTCTTCTAACTATCGTCCTATATGTATATCCAATATTATTTGTAAGCTAATTGAAAAGGTGATATATAATAGAATATCTTCTTTATTGGTTACTCTTGATAATCAATTTGGATTTAAAAAAAACCTTGGAACCGAAATGTGTGTTTTTGCACTTAAGCAATACTTAAAAGATTACTATAATAACAATACCAATATATTTGTAGCTTTTCTAGATGCATCTAAAGCTTTTGACAAAATTAATCACAATATTTTATTTCATAGATTAAAAGATAATAATGTTCCATCTTATATAATAAATTTTTTAAATTATTGGTACAGAAATCAGAGAATCTATATTAAGTGGGGTGATAATACATCAAATAGCTTCCCAGTTTCGAATGGTGACCGTCAAGGAGGAATTCTTTCACCTTTACTATTCAATATTTATACCAATCCTATGATTGTGAAATTAAATCAAATAAAATCAGGATATTGTTTAAATGGGAAGATAATTAATAATTTATGCTATGCTGACGATACAGCTCTATTCTCACCATCACTGAGGGGTCTGCAATTATTGATAAATTGTTGTGAAGAGTTCGCTGGCCATAACTTCATAACATATAATATAGATAAATCTGTCATTTTGCCTATCTATTATGGTTCATCTATACATAATCCAGTAAAGTTATACATAGGTAATACACTTTTGAATGTTGTTAAAGCGTATAAATATCTTGGACATTGGATATCAGAAGACTTGTCTGATGATATTGATATATATAATAATATCAAACAGCTATATAAACAAAGCTATATGATAGCGAATAATTTTAGCCATTGCTCTAAAGCTACTAAGATTATTCTATTTAAATCGTTTGTTTCAAATATCTACCTTAGTAGTATATGGTTACCGAATAGGGCCAACATGCAAAAAATTAAGGTAGCATATAATAACGCATATCGTATAGTGATGAAATATAAGCGTCGAAATAGCGCGTCATTGATGTTTTTATATGATAATGTTAATAATTTAACAATTAAACTACGTAAATCATATAATTCACTTTATCAACGTATACGAAATTCTCGTAATTCGTTAATTATTCAACTTTATTATTATAATATCTTGTGCCCTTCGCAACTATTTACCTTATGGTATAAATCTGTATTTAGATAATATTTTAGATTTCGTTTTCGTTTAATTGTTGTTAGTTTTAATTATTGTATATTCTATGGACCTCTGTTATGCATGTCTGATTCAAATTAAATAAATAAAAAAAATATATATATGAGTATTATAGAGCATTACTATAATAGTTTACTCATCACTGATTTATATTATATATATATAGGATATATTTATATATCTATAGGCTATATATCTATGCTATAATTTATAGCATATATTTATAGTTTACCTAAAATACAAATCTGTGATTATTATACACATCAATATCTACTCTCTTCTGGAAATAATAAATTTGTTTTTAATCATTGGCCATATATATAGACATAGAGCTAGAGAGAATTTCTCTCAAGCTCTATGTATGTAGAGCATAGATTTAGAGTACCACATTTTGGTACTCTATATCTATGATGTAGAGTACCAAAATCGTCATTGACCCACATATTTTGAATCCCCCTCAAATTCTGTGCATTGACCTAATAATATAATTAATAATAAACTAAATTATAAACTATAATTCATTATTAAAATTTATATTTATAAACCTTTATATAATATATAATATTTATATATTATATTATTATCATATTTCTTAATATAATTATTTAATATAGTCATTTTTAAAATTACAATTCGCGAATATTGATTGTAATATAAGGTAATATATAGTTACAATTTAATATAATTCTCATTTATCACCATTTTTAAATTTATTTTAATTATTTTAATTTAAATAGTGCATAAGTTATGCTATGAATACATATTTATAAACTATATTATATCATATATCTGATATATATATATATATATATATATATATATATATATATATATGATAATGTAGTGCGGGTCATATTCTATATGATATAGATTATCATATAAATAAAGTATTATAATTTAAAATAATATATATAATATAATATAACCATACGGTTATGGTATATAACCCGCACATGACAATTCAGAACATGATATATTTTATAATAATAATATAATTTATTGAATATAGAAATTGAAAATTATATAATGATATTTAAATATCATTATTGCTTAGTTGAATATATATATATATATATATATAATGTTATTCCCAATATATACATATAATAATATATGTATATATGACTGTATGAAGGAATTACATATTATTAGATGAATTAAGGGAAGAATATTATGAAATTAAATCGAACAATTCTAGTGTTTTCAATATGTAGTTAGGTGATGTAAATTTGAATAGTAATATCCCTAAATTAATAGTAATATTTGCTAATTAATATTTTACACTACTTTATAAGGTATTTTTTTAATAGGTTGCATTATGTTTATTAGTGTTTAAATTGGTTACTAGTGATCTCGTTCAGTTTGTTATTTAGTATTTAGTATACATTCTACTATTTATAAATAATTAATTACATTAATATATATTATCACACTTCACACGAGATCGCTCCCCAAGAAATCACTTCGCACTATATTACTAGAATTCTTTAAATTACTTCTTAATCAAATTTGTATTATCTACTTTAGAGATTAAAGTTTAAATGTATTAATAAAAACTATTTTAATATGTACTTTTAATATCGTTATAAATATATGTGATGTATATATTTACAAAACTGCAATATTATCGTGTGTCATATTTTATGATACACTTTATTTATAATTTATGAAGTGATAACACGTTAAGTTTATAGTATTACAATTGATATTTTACAATTATTTATAAGGTCATTGTATATTATTATCATATGTATCATTAGTTATATAGTGTTAAAATTACTTCTAAATCTAATTCGTATTGTTTAAACTTAAACGTATTAATAAAATCTATTATAATATATAATTTTACTGCCGTTATAAATTATCGTGATATATATATTATATTATTATATTCAAAATTGCAATATTATCGTGCATCATATTCTTTAGACACTACGTATTAAATTAAGAAGTAATATAAACACTAATAAATTTACTTGTAAATGATATTAATGTGATATATTCAAAATTACCTTATAAATTATACTATAGTATACAATTATTAAAGTATTAAAGTATAACATATTAATTTACATAGTCTAAACTAAACATGTATCGCTATATAACCTCTATATACAGAAGGATATAGGAGGCATATTACCTAATATGACGCACAATAATCTGAATATTTCTTATACATATCACGAATATTATTAATAGATATTAAATTATATATTATAATAACTTAAGAAGTAATTTAAACTCTAATAACATTTATGATACCATGAAATTAATGAAATATAATGAAAAATAACCTTATCAATTAGTGTAAAAATATTAATTTATATATTATAAATTACATGTGTTATTCTAAAGAACATGTATCATCAAATATGATTCATGATAATCTTGCAATTTAGTGTATATATATTACGAATATTTAAGAGTAAGATTATAAATTATAATAGATTTTATTAATAAGTTGAAGATAGATAGTATTATAATTATTAGTGTGTCATGAGAATTAATTTATATTAATATACAATGTATAATCGCAGGATAAATAAGATCGTAAATGGTTATCTTCCTTCTAGATTAGATGAATGTATCCAACAATATGATAACGATTATCTCCGTTATTGCCCGAGACGTCTTTCAAATGTTCTCCAGGATTGAATCCGGTATCGTCTTCATGAATGCCGTGTATCTACACTTGTAAGTTTATAACATTAAACTTATAACTAATTGAAATTTTATAACTATACTAATATCAAATATGTATTATATAAGATTATATAACTAATTATTTTATTAAAATATTATATTATAGTTATAATATCATTATTTACCAATTCGAGTTATTCTACGACAAATAAATTTAAATATTATATCATATATAAAAACAATTATAATATATAAATACTTTATTTATATATAATAAATAGATTATTCTATTATAAATTTTAAATAATGTTTTATAAATGTTAAATAAATCAATTAAAAATTATATAAATAAATATAAATGTGATATAGGCATTCACAATGTATATATCCTAAATCAATATATCTGATTGTTAATAATTTATACATGTCTGATTTTCATATATGATGTTTTTTATAAATGTATGATTATGTACTCATGTATATATGAAGATTTAAATGTATTGATAACCTATATTATAGATAACGAGCATTGAGCATAACAAAATGCATGCATCCTGGTAGGCTAATGAAATCACTGGCTAGCAACATATGCTGGTCGCAATATAATATGGACGGGTCAGTAGAAAGATTCCCTTTAGGAAAACTGAAATTCATAAGATTATAATTGGTTAGAATTTATTTAATTTAATACAACATTAATTATAATTAATTTTATAGATGTATATAATGATGTGGGAACATATAAGGTGCATACTTTTTTACTTAATCAATAAATATTCAAAATAAAAAATGTCTTATTTAATTTATTATTATATGTAAAATATTATTAAAATAATTTAAACTAAAGTTTATTTATACATGTTAATAAACATTAAATACATTTCTATATGTATACAAATAATATATATAAATAAGTAAAAGTATATAACAACAATTGTATTAATTTTGTTATTATAAATGCATATATATGGGGTCTATACCAGTAAACAATAATCTAAAACATTAATATAACAATGAGTTTAATGATAACAAATATATAGATAAGTTTGTCTTACATATAAATGGTAATATAATTAATAGAGTACAGTATTATAATTTTTAGGAATCACTATATATATATAGTAAACAATAATCTAAAACAATGCGCAAATAATTCGCAATGTTCTGTGCGCAAGAATATCCTTCTTTTTTGGCTATGTTTTTTATACGCACAATAATTTGCATATAAAGTGCATATAAAATGCGCAAACTATTTTGCGCAATTTAAAGGCAAATTATTTTGAGCATTAAATGTGTATAATATTTTGCGCAAGAAAAACATTGCGAATTATTTGCGCATTGTTTTAGATTATTGTTTACTGGGATGGCTCCTATTTATTATAAAAATGTATTTCTTATGTATATATATATATATATATATAAATATAAATATATATATATATTTATTTATAATATATTTTACAATATAAATTATAATTTACAATAATATTTTTCGTCTTCTATATGTTTTACTTATTTTTTCTCGGATGCTAATTGAGTTAATTCACATTTTCTCTCATGTCCCATACATCTTATATTAAAATATAATAATTAAAATATACATATATAGAATATTAGTAGTTTACAATTTTAACAAACATATAAGGAGTTAGTATTCTCTCAAGGGTCGAAAATGATGCTTCACATCTTGCGGTTGATACACCTAGTGTCAATGCAACTTTATATATGTTAAATATGTTTATAAAGGCTTCTTTGAATTTAAGTAGTTATAGGCAGATATCAAATAAAGTATTTTCTCCGGATTTAATTATTAATCTATGGCCAGACTAACTTCATTCTTTAAAACGTCAGTGTCACATATGTTTGCAAGATATGATAAAGGAATCATTATAGTTAAGTCTAAACATTTTTTAGAATTTGGGAGAAGTGATTCCAATGCTTCTATAATTTTATTATTATTTGAAAATCTTCGTATTATTTCATATAATAATAAATCTAATATTTCATAAAAATACATCTATTTGATCTACTATCTTGCACATATTCTTCATCGTATTCATAGTAATTGTTAGTATTTTGTTTCTTTTTTCTTTTATTTATAATTTGATCTCCATCATAAAATTCGTCAGCTTTATCAGTTAATGATTTGTAGAATTCTTCATTTCTCATACATTTTAAATTTTCCATTGTGGCATTAACTAATGTGACAACATCTAATAAATTTGCACTTTGACTTTGAAGCTATTTTTCTAATGGCATCACATTGGTTAACATCCATAATTATACCTATACATAAATATTAATGTTCATATATTTAAAAATATATTTAAATGTCTTAAGTTATTATAGGGGAAAGTAACCGAATACGGACAGTGCCAGAATACGGACAATCTCGGTATCTCAGGATCATAAACAAAAAATGGTAATGAATAAAATATTCATAATTATAAAAATAGTCTAAAAACGTATTTTTTATTTGTTAATTACAAAATATTGCTAATATATCCAATAAACTGATTTTTTTATTACGTTTTTAAATTTATGAAAATAAATTTCAACTTATAACCTTCTCAAGAATATATAAATGTATCGATATAAAATAGTATACTATATTATTAAAAACTAAAACATTCTAAAAAAATTATTTTTAATTTCTATATTTGTTATCAAATATTCATTAAGTTATAAGCATATATCTAGCTGTCATATAAGTTCCTAATACGGACACTCTAAATGTCTTAATACGGACACCTTATAACCAATAAACGCACAGCGTATGAACTATTCTGATTTTCATAAAAATCACGTGCGTTTTAATATTAATACTACCAATATAGCTATTTCTAAAATTTGTATTATTTAGACACTTAAATTGTATTATTAATTAAAAAATAATAAAAATAAATAAAATATAACTAATTAAATTACAATATATTTTTCATAAAATTAATTATAAATAACGTAATTGTAATTTGTCTGATTGATTCATCAATACTAGTGGTATATATACACCCTATAGGGTATCCGTATTATAACACAGGGTGTCCATATTCGGACATGGGTACCGAATACGGACACCTCCCGTTATCTATGTAATTAAAAGATTAAATACAATTTTAAAATTACAATAATATCTATAATATCTATAATATTAATATATTGTAATTGTTGAATAAAAATAATGAGTCATACAAATTTAAGACCATTTATTGTTAAAGTGTCCTTATTATGTTACTTTCCCCTATATATATAATTAGTTTACTTACATGAAATAATAAAATCATAATATTTTATCATAGATAAAAATCCGGTTGATTTACATCTAATATCTGAATTATATTCTGTACTTGAAAAGTTCATCAAGTTTCGGTCATTGCATTATAATTATGTATTATTGACTTTGTAATTTTATAATGGTATGTCCTTATCCATGTCCTTGTTTCTAATAATGTATTTTCCTAATTAAGTAATTTTTTAAAATAATTTGAAAAATAACTCGAGTTACTGTTTCAAATTATTTTAAAAATATACCTAATGTGAAATAGATCTATTGACGAATACATATATATATATATATATATATATATATATATATATATATATATATATATATCTCTGGTATATTCAAAGTAATTATTAATTTTGTTAATATTGGAACATAAAGTAACAACAATTAAGTGTAATTTGTGGTTATAACAGTGTATGTATGGAATTGTTTATTTCATTGAATCTTCTAAATCGTTCACCAAATGTTGTTGATTTGGTATTTCCATTTGTGATCGGACAAGATGGCTCATCTGTATTCAAATAGGAAGGTCTTTCTTTGTAATTTTTTTACTATGTACATATAAATTACCGTTATTATTACATACATTATTTAATAAAGGGTTTACTAAATATACTATGCAATGTGTATACTTTGATTGATAACACTGGTCTGCATCATTTTTGTTATCAAGGGTTTCTTAACTGATTGTAATCTACTTTTTGACACTGAATTCAAATCTGAAAACCATTTTGCTCAATCAGCTCTAGTTCTTTTTTTATTCAACTTTTTATTTTTTTGGAAATATCAGAAATTTCATAGGAAAAATATAGGAATTCATATAAATTATATAGTATTTTAATCCGTTCATACATATATATTTAGTAATTTTATTATATAAATGTGTTAGTAATATATAAATAGTGTACCAATGGTACGGGAGTTGATTAGGGGTATTTCCTTAATAAGTTAATTAATATGTAATTACTAAATATTCAGAAATATATTGTATATTTATTTACAATAATTTTCTGACTCTTGAAATTAACATATAAAAATCATTATTTTAAATAATTTAATAATATCATTACTTCATAAAACTTTAAATAAGTATAACGTATTTTAAGCTACATTTACCATGAATAGAAGAACTTGTATTAACAACCGGATAAGTTTTAGTACATTTGTGGTAAGTTAACATTGTTGAATCAAAAGTCAAATATAACGCCATTTATTAAAAAAAACCTACAAGGATTATCTCGGAATGCATTTAGGAGACCAAGAAAAATTATATGTACAGCATATTTGTTGTAAAACCTGTACTGTTAATGTACATCGTTGGAACAATAAGAAATTAAAATATTTAAATTTTGGAATACCAATGATATGGAGAGAAGGTAAGAATCATGTATCGGATTATTATTTGTGCATGGTAAATATTAATGGTTCATATATAGAATACATATGTATACCTTTATACTATTTATATAATTTTATATATATGAAAACATATGAAGAATAAAGCACGTGTTATATAACCTGATATACCTACAGCTATACGGCCTGTACCTCATAATGATGATATTCCGATATCAATACCACCAGATAATCTTGATTCATCATCAGAAACAGATAATTAAAATGAAATTAATGATGATTTATCACAGGAATACATTCCCCATGAAAATAAAAGACATTTTGAACCATTTAATCAATATGATCTATATGAGTTAACAAAAGATAAGAATCTGCTCAATTATTTGGGTCTAGATTAGCAGAACGTCAAATGTTATCAAAGAAACAACATAATCTTGGTATCGAAGTCATGACATTGAGTTTAGGAAGTATTTACCTACTACCAATGGAGAACTTGTATATTAAAAGAATATTATTGGATTGGTAGAAGGTATGGGTATTGCGTATGCAGATTCAGACTGGAGATTATTTATCGATTCATTAAATAAAAGTCTTAATGCAGTTTTATTATACAATGGTAATAGAGTCTCTTCAATTACTGTCGGTTATTCAATTAGTATATCAGAAAATTACAATAATATGATTGTACTTTTTATTCATTAAATTATAATTTTCACAATTGGATGATTTTCGGAGACTTGAAGGTAATATATTATAATATTTATTATAATAATTATAATTATTTAAAATGTTTTATTATTTTAATATATATATATTTGTAGATCGTCCCCATACTTTTGGGTATGCGATCTGGGTATATCAAATACCCATGCTTTCTCTGCAAATGGGATACTAGAGCTGACCGAGAACATTATTCAAGACGCATATGGCCAGAATATAAAAATGTACATACTGATTCACACAATATAATCTAGAATTCTCTTGTTAATCCCAATAGAATACTATTCCTTTATTCCTCCATTATACATTTTTTAAGATCCCATCTTGATTATATTCCAAGCAGTTGTGGTTATTTTAGCAAAGAACAAATGTCCTTAAGGAAAGTGCTTTCTCCAGGATATTACTATAATGAAAGATAGATATCAAGGAAAATGGGATGTAAATATGCTTTCGGACTACAGTTTGTGTTTAAAAAGAGACGATATTAATTCAAAACAAAAGAGAAAATCTATCAAACAGTCATTTATATAGTATTTAAATACTATTCTATAATATTAATACATATTATTGTTATTTTAAATTCCTAATAAATTATATATATCACCTAAATATATTTTTCTTGATAATTTATTTGAAATATTTCTCATATTTGTTGACAAAATAAAAAGTTGAATAAAAAAAGAACTAGAGCTGATTGAGAAAAACGGTTTTCAGATTTTAATTCAGTGTCGAAAAGTAGCTTATAATCAGTTAAGAAACCCTTGATAACAAACAAAAAAAATTCAAATGCAGACCAGTGTAATTTATCAGGGGGGCCTATCATTTCTCAGGGGGGCCGGGACTCTCAGGCCCCCCCAAAGCGACGCGCCCGGGGGCAATGCCTAATAAAATGTTAAGACTATAATGTAATGAATATAAACTAGTATACTATTAATAATATTACTACTATTAATTTACTTTTATACTCTATTACTTATATTGACGCACAATTTAATTAATCATGATATACATAAACAATAGATATACATAGAATGTGTGTGACACGTTATATAACGCATACAAAGTTATGTTTATATAGTGTACTATATAAACATAACTTTATATGAATATAATAAAATAAAAAAAATCGGTAGAATCAGGTTATATTTAAATTAAAAAAAATAATACAAAATAATAGATTAAGGCTGCTATTAAGTACAATACATTATACTACCATTGCCACCCGTATATATAGGATGCGTAGAACATCAACTTGTAGGTAAGGGTTAAACCTATATCATTTGACATTACATCATTGCCAGAGGTGTAATATATTATTATTTTTTATTTGGTGGAGTCCTTTCATCCCATCAAGGAAATTATATGAAGTTTACACTTATAACCATATATGGCTCTAATGTCCCTTCGAAGCCGCTCTCATGTTAAGGCATCAATGGTTTTAACGAGAGCTGATCATTTATTTATTCTGATTATATAAGATCACTTCTAAATAATATTTTAAGATCAATATATAAAATTAATTAATGATCCGGACGAGACTCGAACCCGTGTCCTACTGCTTGTGTGTCTGACACCTTAGCCACTGAGCCACGGGTAGTTTATATATATATATATATATATATATATATATATATATATATTTAAACTAAGCTATAATAATAGTATTATTCATAAAAAAAATCAATGGAATAGACTTGATAAGAAACAAATTTTGAAATATAATATTGATACTAAGTTTAACTTAGGAAAATTAATTAATGATATATATTCTTTTGATAGTAATATTAATTATTCGGATTATTTATATAATTCTTTATTGAGTATTCTTGTATATTGTTCTAACGATATATATTCAGTAGCTAATAAATGTAAATATGCACGTATGGAGTGGAATAATAATGTACATGAGAAACATGTTATTGCCAGATCTTACTATTTAACTTGGAAATGTAATAACAAACCCTTGGCTGGAATATGCTATGATAATATGGTTAATTCGAGAAAAAATTTCAAATACAAATGCGACGTAGTAAATTGATATCTAATCAGTCAGAATCTAATAAGATTGCCTTAAAATTAATTAAAAATCGTAATAATTTTTGGAAGGTGATTTCAAACAATCTGAAGAAAAAAAACTCTTCCGCACCAAATAACATTGAAAATGAATATGGTATAGTTAATATTACTAAATTCTGGTATAATTATTTTAATAATTTATTTAACAGTACTACTGATATACCTTATCCTTATAATACTATTAATGTTAATGACATTGAATATATGCTGAATATAACTATGCTGAAATTTCATCTATAATTAAATCAATTAAAGGGGGTAAAGCTATAGGCCAGGATGGAATATCTATAGAACATATATCTTATGCGAATAGTTTTGTAATTGAATTAATAATGCTACTAATTAATAATGTTGCGGCATTCGTATTTCCCGAAGAAGCTAATGTTATCTTATATTTTACCTATAGTTAAAAATAAAAATAAAAGGTCAAATGATTCCACTAATTATCGGCCTATATGTATATCTAATATTATCTGTAAGATAATTGAAAAGGTTATACATAATAGAATATCTTCATTATTAATTACTATGGATAATAAATTTGGCTTTAAAAAAAATCTTGGTACTGAAATGTGTGTGTTTGCCCTTAAGCAATATTTAACAGATTATAATAATAATAACACTAACATGTTCGTAGCATTTTTAGATGCTTTCAAAGCTTTTGATAAAATTAATCATAACATTTTATTTCAAAGATTAAAAGATAATAATATTCCTTTATACATAATTAATTTTTTAAATTACTGGTATAGAAACCAACGAATATATATTAAATGGTGTAATAATTCATCGGATAGCTTTCCTGTTACAAGGGGTGTTCGTCAAGGTGGCATTCTCTCACCATTGTTATTTAATTTATATACTAATCCTATGATTAAGAAATTAAATGAAATACATTTAGGTTATTGCTTAAATGGAAATATCATAAATAATCTATGTTATGCAGATGATATAGCATTATTTTCACCATCACTAAGGGGTTTGCAGTTGTTGATAAGTTGTTGTGAAGAGTTTGCTAACCATAACCACATAACGTTTATAATTGATAAATCGGTTATTTTACCAATTTATTTTGATAAATCATATCATAAACCTGTGAAATTATATATAGATAATAAACTTCTAAAAGTCGTCAAATCATATAGATATCTTGGACATTGGATTTCAGAGGACTTATCTGATGATATTGATATATATATAGTAATATTAAACAGTTATATAAACAAAGCTATGCAATATCATATAACTTTAATCATTGCTCTAAGGATACAAAAATTATTCTATTTAAAACATTTGTTTCTAATATATACCTTAGTAGCATATGGATACCAAATAGATATTGCATGGCTAAACTTAATATAGCTTATAATAATGCTTATCGTATTGTTATGAACTACAGACGTAGAAATAGTGCCTCTTTAATGTTTTTTAACGATTATGTTAATAATTTAACTGTTAAATTACGCAAGTCATATTATTCGCTATATAAACGAATACAATTATCGTGTAATTCACTAATTGTTCAATTATATGAATATAATATTGTGTTCCCATCGCCACTGTTTACCATGTGGTATAACTCATTGTTTGTATAGTATTTTAAATTTCGTTTCTTAGATTAATTGTTTTTTTTTTAGTTTATTCTTTTTAATTTTCGTTTATATTCTAACGACCTCTGTATTTCATGTCTGATTTAAATAAATAAATAAAATAAATAAATAAAATATATATATATATTGATGACCAAATCCTGAGAGATTACAGCAGTTTGATACCTAAATAGAGATTCTAATATGTATGTGTTACTTATCCTAACTTTAATCCGTTAGCTCACATCCATTACAAATACACATTACCATATGCTAAACACCAATGTATTGGGATGTTACTCGATACATTCATCGGTATGTCAATCATATTAATAAACACGTACTTATATTACCTACCATTTAGTGTCAGTTTTATATTTAGGTTTATATTTTGAATTGAATATAATTAACAATTATACATTAATTTGAAACAGATTTGTTATATATGTTGTAAACATAACTATTCTGCATAATATTTCACTAAAGCAAAATTATTTGTCATTAAAATAAAATTTCTATATATATATAATAAATTTAAAAAATAAAGTTAATTTTTTTGATAATTCTATATGATATAATTATCATAGTTATTTTATATTTACTATAACAATTAGTATTCAATAATATAATGTTGAACATACTAATTAGTGCATTGATGTATTTACTAATTATAATGTTATGCTATTAATAGTATGGAAGTTTTTTTACGAATAATTATCTACCCATTATAATTGTTATATAATTTTTATTATAAAAATTTTTCCTCCTTAAATTCTTCCGCCTTGCAGTGGTGAAGAGGCTTGCGTAATCTAATGAACTAGAGACCTATGGTGATGAGGATTTATTCCTTGGTAGCTTCAAGCATATCACACAGGTCTAGATGAAAGTGGAAGAACAGCTTACTTAACTGTGAAGCCTACAATAGTTTCAGCAGTGTTGGATCCGACCACCGAATTCTGACAGCAAAGTTAAAATTAAGTTTAAGAAAGAACTCAACTCAAGCTAAGAAAACACAATATGACTGGTCAATACTGAAGAATAAAGACGCTAGTACTGAATATAGCAAAGCTGTCAGAGAAAAATTTAACGAACTTCAATCTGAAAACACAACTGCAACAGAACTATATGTAAACTTTATAGAAGCTAATAATATCATATCAAAGAAGATGATTCCTAGAATAAGAGTAAATCGAAAAACTAACACTACTTATGATCATATAATTCAATAACTGAGAGAGAAAGTAGAAATTGCATACAGTAAACACACACTTTTAAATACAAATGAAAGCTATGAAGAACTAGTAAAAGCAAAAGATAACTTACGTAATATGTACATGAACATCGAGAGTAACGCACTTCAAAAAGCCACAGAACAGGTAGAATTAACAAACCAAGAATCTAAACATTCTAAATGCTGGAAGTTAATAAACGAAATAACAGACCGTAAAAACACCAAAAAAGGAATTATAAAGGCGAAAAGTAAAGAAGATAGAGTCAAGATATGGTACGAACACTTCAAAAAATTACTGGGCAGTGACAGAAAAGGCGATGAAAACATATCAGTTAATGCAGATAACAATTTGGATTTGAACGAAACACGTAATATACTCATAACAGCTTTTACTCTGGAAGAATATAGAAAAGTGACATATAATCTTAAAGATGGTAAGGCTGCAGGACCTGATGATATAAGTCCAGAGATACTAAAGTACTGCAAATTTGACGTCATAATACTAAACTTTGCAAATAATATACTATTTTTACAAGAAACACCAGCTCAATGGACATCAAGCAACATAAAGCCACTACCTAAATCTGGAGAGCTAAGCGATGTAAATAACTATAGAGGAATAAGCTTATCAAGTGTTGCATCAAATATAACAAACAATATGATTCTAAACAGAATTCAACCTACAGTCGATAAATTGTTGAGGAATAACCAAAACGTTAAGGAATAAACCACAAACATAGAAGGAATTAAGACCACAAATATTCAATCTATCATAACATTTGTGGATTTTAAAAAGGCTTTCGACAGCATCGACAGAGCAGTTCTATTCAAAATTCTCAAGATTTATGGAATTCCAGAAATACTAATAAGAGCTATAAAATCTCTTCACAGTAACTCAAAAGAGCAAGTAATAACGCCTGATGGAATCACCGAAACTTTCCTTATTCAAAACGGAGTACTGCAAGGAGATACTCTAGCTCCACTCCTATTCATTATAGCTTTAGACTATGCTATGCGACTAGCAATAGATGGACGAGAGAGCGAAATAGGTTTTGAAATAGCAAGAAAGAAAAGTAGGAGACATTCAGCAGTAAACGTTCAGCTATGCAGACGACGTAGCTCTTATTAGTAAAAATATTGAAGAAGCACAAATACTGCTTCAGAGAGTAGAAGAAGAATGTGGAAATATAGGTCTGAAGATAAACTGTAAAAAGACAGAAGCCATGTATTTCGGTATAGACAATAACCAACATATATACACCATACTCAAAATAGTAAATAACTTTAAATATCTAGGGTCATGGATGCAAAGCTCAGAAAAATACTTCAATATTCGTAAAGCACTATCCTGGTCAGCCGCTAATAAGATGAAGAAATTATGGAAATCAAGCATAAGAGACTCACTTAAAGTTAGAATATTCAGGGCTACGATTGAAACAATATACACATATGGTGCTGAAACATGGACAACTACAAAAACTATGAATAAACGAATAGATTGATGTTACACCAGACTTCTCCGAATGGCCTTAAACATATCCTGGAAAAATAAAATCAATAATATAACGCTATATAATGGACTCTCAAGAATAGCTGAAGTAATAAAAGAAAGAAGACTAAAACTTGCAAGTCATTTGATGAGACACGACAACGAAATGGCTCATAAACTTGTCCTTTGGGAACCGACAAATGGTAGTGCAAGAAGAGGTCGCAAAACAATCACTTTTGTAGATAATCTAAGAGAAGATATAGGACTAGACGATATAAATGAGATAAAGACGATGATGTTGGACAGATATGTTTGGAGAGAAAAGGCAAAGAAGAGCATAAGTAAGTAAGTAAAACATTTATTAATATATGATCAGTAGTCAATCACTTTATAATTATTTATTATGAAATTAAATATCATAATCATACCTAAAAATCAATCCTACTACGTTGTAGAACATATGTAAGTAATACTATAAATATCTAACATTAAATACTCAATATATCATACACTATATGATAGAGATGGAAATATAGACATGTTCCAAATGAAGTTAAGTTGGTGAAAGTGCTGACAACTTACATGGCTCAACTTAATTCCATTTGGAGCTAAACATATTCATATTACACTCGTATAACTTGCATTTATGAACGATTTTAATCTATATCATTGTACACAGTGTACACAGTGTAAAATATACACTGTAGTATACCTACAGTATATAATTTTCAATATAACTACGTTTATTTATATGTGAGTATACTAACATTCAATATCAATGTAATTAGATTTATAATATATAAATATATATGTATATGTTATATTATATAAAAAGTGCTTTATAATGTAAATGTATATACTTGCCTTAATATAATGCGTAATATAATATAATTATGTAATTAATATGATTACATTTATTAAATAATATAGCATTAATTAATAAAATTATAAATCTATAAAAATGTGTTAAGTTTAATATAATAAATATATAATGTTTTTTATTTGATGGATCAACATATGTGATGATATACATGTATTATATATACAAATAGAGTGTTAAAGCTCCACGTAGTACACACAATTGTACAATAAGTAAAATACAAATTTATAAAAAGAACAATAATAATATAACCTAACTATAATATAATATGTATAAAAATAAATATAAAAAAAACAAAGAAAGGTTGATATACAAGAAGAAACAAATATATTTAAATTTAGGTAAACGATTTAAGTTAAATAGTAAAGTTATGGTAAGAGGGTATATAGTTGATGGTCAATGGAAAGGAATTTGATAACAGTGGTCAAATATACGAGAGTCTCAAAAGTAAGGCTGCGGGGAATACAACTGATAAGTTGAGTAGAGGAATAAGTATATTTATTGGTTAGTGAAAAGATCTTGAATAGAGAGTTTTTAAGAAAATTGAATCAGTCAGATAAAATGTATAGAGAGTCGGTAGAGGAATAGTCAATAATACCTATAATATACACTAAACGAATGCAATTATTATATTTAGATGAGCAAGTGATGATGGATATATAAAGAGAAGAGCATTAATATAAACGAGTAATAACTAGAGTTAAGAAGGACAGTGGTGATATAGCGATTTATATTTTTTCGAATATTACGTTTCGTAAAAAGATGATAGATTGCCATTTTGGAAACTTAAAAATATATATGGAGAAGGAGATATTATAATTGAATGATATACCGTGGTTTCAACGTCATGGTTGAGGGAAGAATAATATGGTTATAAATACAAAATTAAGGACATAACGATGCATTTATAAATATAAGAAGGGATATCTTAGATGTATTTAAAATAAGTTTATTTGAAATAACCCTCATTCTAATGCATGAGTAACATTCATTAAGTTATGATATATGAGTAGGATATTTGGATAGGGACGAATAGACTTGTATATCATCATTATACATATTTAAGTGAATATCATGACATTTAAAATACGTTTATTTAGATGTAGGATATATATAGGGGAATTATGTCTAATACGGGCCAGTGTGTAATACGGGCCACTGCGATATCTCAGTAACTATTGTTCAAATCAAAAAAAAATATATACAAGTTTTATTCAGTATCATATTTCTATTAATAAGGGTATTTTTTATTTTAATATTTGCATTTATATTAATAATATTGATCATTATATCAAAAAATAATTTACAAATGAAAATGTATTAAATAATTATTTATTTATCCACCAATTTCGTTAATAAATCTAACATTAATTAAATAATTAAAAGCACGATTGGAAAGATTAATTAAATACGAAGAATATAAATATATACAATCGACGTTATATTCAATAGTAAGTGTGTGAGGGGTTATTTAACAGATGTATCAAATGTTTGCAATACGGGCCACCTAATGTTAACAATACGGGCCACATGACCAATGAAAATGCTTGATTCTAGATTAATATTTTATAATATCATATCACTGAAATAAAATCTAATATAAGTGCGTGAGACATCGTGCGTGTATTCATACCATCGATATAAAGAAAGTTTCTTTATATCGAATATTCATACAAGCGTTTATTGATAGATCGAACTATTACGAGAGTGGTTATAATGAATGTGTACATTATTATCATATAAATTACAATTATGTGTTCTAATATATATGATTATTATACTGTATATATGCTAATTCACGTATTATTATATGTATGTTAATATATACATACATATATACACTGTATACGCATATACTCATATACTAATATCCATTTGTATTGATATATAAAGGCATATTATATGTTTAAATATATATTTATTTATAATACTGTACAATGTACACTGTACATTAAGGTGGTTTGGTTGTGGATATATTAAATATTTTTTGATCGGGCGAATGCTCATCATATTATTTGTAATGCAAATTATAATTAAAAAAAAAAAAATAATTTTTGACAATTTTTAGTAAATGCTTGATTTTAATTTTTAGTAAATATTTGACAATGCCGTATTGCCCTTGAAATTTAATATGGAGAACATAGGAATTTTAACATGGAGAGATAGGAATAGTAATTAACTTCACTAATTAACATACTAATACTGGTTTAATAATAATCAAACTTTACACGCATATTAATATATTATAATTATATAATAATTTCCTATCACTATATTTAAAAATAAATTATTCCTGGAATTCCTGGAATTTTTGGAATTTAAACAAAACAAAATTTAAATTCAAATTTATTTTACTATTATTCAATAATATTAAAAAATAATATATACATAGTATTATATAGATATATAGTAATTACCATATCATAAGAATTGAACATAACTATCTTATTATAGAAAATATGCCACTTTAATTGAATTTTTCATGAAAAAAAAGTATAAAAGATTAATGTAAAATTTCACTAAAAATAATTTGCATAATAACATTTTTTTTTTCTTTCTTATGTTCAAAATCATTTAAATCAACTAAAAAAAAAGTTTGAAAAAATTCGAAACATAGGCAAATAAATTATCAATGAAATATGAAAAAAAAAATTACAATTTATTTATCAACTTGG
The DNA here is from genome assembly GCA_964019155.1 of Osedax fenrisi. Taxonomy (NCBI): domain Eukaryota; kingdom Metazoa; phylum Annelida; class Polychaeta; order Sabellida; family Siboglinidae; genus Osedax; species Osedax fenrisi. The sequence continues at coordinate 13,273,908 of OZ025242.1, forward strand.
TATATACTTTATTATAATAATATTCCTAGTTTATTACATTATTATTATACTACTACTAGAATAAATGTGTTACAAATTAATTTAACATTTTTTATTAGTTTGGTTTAGTTATACATAAATATATAATTTAAGAATACATTATATATTAGTTATACCTAACTATATAATAAATAAAACATTTATTTATGTTTTGTAAAATAATTTATTAAAATAATTCATTTAAAATACGTATATAAAGTTATGATACATGAGTAAATTTTTTTTTAGAGTTGAATGTTTTATAGGTAGCTAGAGAGTTTAGAAAATATCGATCTTGATGCTATCGTTGGTAGAGAAGCTGACTTCCAAATTTCTTCAATTTTTAAAACTGTTTCATAAATTACTTCCTTTTTGTTATTATTTGTATCATTTAGATACATATAATGAGAGAGAACATGAATAAATGTTGGCAATTTAGTTGATAACATTAACATGGATTTAAATTCAGTATTAAATGGTGTTTTTTTTACGTAGATTCATAATTATATATATTTATAACTGTATTTATTTAAATATTTGTTATTGGATTATATTACTTATTCACGCGTCGCGCGATGCGTGCGTTTGCGTGCGCCGACAATCATAGGAAGACTGGTAAATATATTCTAGACACGGAGTAATTATTTCAATTATACCAAACTTCAAAGCCGAAACGGCAGCCTTTAATTAACAGATATAATAAAAATTCTTTCACAGAAGTTATTTATATTACCCATAGATATAATGGTTAATGTGCAAGCTTAATCCCAGAAAGTCGAACCACCTTACTGTACATTGTACATTATACAGTGTACCTATATTTGAATATATGAGAAAGAATATGTGTAATCGTATATGTACGCTTGCATTAGATATATAACCACATATTTATTATTATTATTATTATTTATTTGTGTTTATACACTTTTTAAATGAAGGTTAACAAAAGTGTTTGTGATAACATGGTAATATAATATAAAAACAAGGTAATATATGCTCGTGATATATTAAATAATAAAAATTACATTATAACTCATATGCAATTATAAATAAATGAGTTTTTAATAATGTTTTAAATGATGATGTTGATTCACAAGATCGTAAATTAATATCGAGCCTGTTACACTCGATAGGTGCCGCTATACAAATGCTCTGCTGTTGTGTGCCGATTCTTTTTCTGTGTTGCTTTGAATTTGATGTAGATTATGTGATCTCTGCACTCTCAGGCTTGAATACGGTTTCAATCAATTTTGCGAGGTACGTCGGTGTCCTGTGATGATTTGCAAGATGTGTAGTTACTAGTATTTTCTAAATAATACGGAAATTAATTGGTAGTAGGTGTTGTTGTCGCATCAGTTCAGTTATACTGATTGTGTCGTCTATTGATCTTGGTGGTAATTTATATAATACACGTATTGATGATCGAATTATTTTATTTAATGGCATTAACTGATAATCAGGTAAATTAATCAATAGTATGTTACAATAGTCCAATATAGATATAACTAGGCTTTGAATTAGCAATTTACATGTATTAAAAGTTATTGTTTTTCTGATAATTCTAATATTATGCAATTGATAGTTGGCTGATTTGACTTTTGCGTTTATAAAACTTAACATATTAAGATTATTATCAAATAAAACTCCGAGATTTTTTTCCTTATCTGATAGTTTGTATTGGATATTATTTATCGTAATTAATTGGGGATTATTTTCGTTTGAATTTCCCTTAGGGTTAATATATATAATTTTTGTTTTTCTGGATTTATTTTTAATGAATTACTATTAAACCATTCAGTGATCTCGTTAATGCATTCATTTAATAGTTTTACTGATGTACAGTCATTTTCAGATGAGATTCAATATATAATTGTAAGTCGTCGGCATATGAATGGTACTTTATTAATTTATATTTGTCAATGATTTTAAAAATGGGAATTATGTACACATTAAATAGTATAGGACCCATTACAGAGCCTTGGGGAATTCCGTATTTTAAAGATCTTTCTGTTGAAAAATATTCATTAATGTTTACTGTTGTTGTACGTTGTGTGATATATGACTTGATTAATTCTAATGCATTGGATCTAAGATCAATATCATATAGACGATTTATTAGTATAATATGGTCTAACATATCAAATGCTGCTGATAGATCTAGTAATACTATATGAGCTTTGTTTATCTTGCTTTGTAAGAGATCGTTGACAATTAATGTTAGGGCAGTTTCAGTACTTTTGGATTTTGTATAGGCACTTTGCATCTCGTTTAATATGTTTTGATTGGTTATATATTCATTTAGTTGAATGCATAATATTTTGTCGAAGATTTTATGAAATATTGTTAATTGATAAACTGGGCGATAATTTATAAGAGATTCAACTTCTAGTGAATTATTTTTTAACAATGGCGTTATCATTGATTTGTTAAGTGACTTTGGAATGGAGTTTTGTTGAATTGATTCTTGTATAAACGATAGGACATATGGTGCAATTGACATGATAATTCCTTTGAAGACTTCTAACGGTATATTATCTAGTTTACATGTTTTATTTGTTTTCTTTAACAATGTAATTACTGTATCAATCGGTGGACATTGAAAGTCATTTAATGTTATTTTTTTCATGGAGAGTGTCATAATTTGATTACTTGCGTTATTTGTAAGGGATTGTATAATTTCATCAACATTTTCTATACAAAATATACTAAAATCATGGGCATTATCATAGGGTGATTTTTCTGGTCGTTTTTTCTTAATAGTTCGTCCTAATAATTTATTTGATATTTTATATAGTTTTTTTCATATCATGGCCTGCATCATTGATTATGCTTATATAGAATTTTGATCGAGCAGATTTCAAGTTTTCGTTATGAATCTTTGTTTGTTTGGTAAATATGGACTTATTTAGCATTGTTTTGGTTTTTCTATATATTCTTTCAATCTTCCGTAAAGTTTGTTTGCTTTTAGCGAGTTTTGCATTATACCATAAGTTTTTCGGACGTTCTATGATTAATTTGTGTTTTAGTGGTGCATGTATATTTAGGCAGTGACTAATTCCAGCCATAAGTTTATCTACAATTAATACATCAGATTTATTGTTTAGGATATGGTAATCTATATCTTTACATAGTTGGATATAGATGATCTTTGAAATAGCTCGGTATGTTAATTTTTTTATTTTTTGTTCAGGTTTTGCAAGTTTTATCTTGAATTTTATGGTCAGAAAATATGTCTGATTGAGTTATAGTATTTACAATATTATTTTGTTCAGGTGTTATTAGTAGATCAAGAATATTGCCATGAATATGAGTTGGAAATGTAATGTGTTGGTGAAGATTGTTTCGTTCAAGAATTTTTTTGAAAATACATGTTTTTTTATTTATGTGTATATTAAAATCGCCAAGTATTATTATATTTGTTGTAATGTTTGGTATAATAATGTTATTAAAATAAGAAATGAATGTTTGTATATCATTGTTCGGAGGCCTATAGATTAGTATTATTTTAAGAGAAATTTGTTCACTATTTTTTAAGTGTATAAATACTATCTCACTAGAGTCGATGTTCGGTATTGTTGTTTTTATAATGTTTAGGTTAGAATGATACAATAATCCTAGCCCACCTGCATGTGCAGCGCGTTGAAAGCTAATAAAGTTAAAAGGTGGTGTGTTTAATGAAGATATAATTGGTGCATCAGTTGTATTCGAGTTAAGCCAAGTTTCTGTTATCATTGCAATATCAATGTTGTTATTTACTACGAGTTCCATTAGTTTTTCTGTTTTGTTTCTATTTTGTTTCTTTTATGTTTTATACGCATAGATACATACTAATATATATATATATATATATATATACATATAACTTTTGTAAATGTGATATTATTTATAATTATATCAGTGTATCAATTTTAATATTAAATAATAAAATCATAATTGGTATCTATAGATATCTATAATTATCGATTATAATCGATAATAAATATTATATAAATATTGAAATATAATTGATATAATATAATAATTTTAATATACAGTATAATTAATATTATCTAAAATTAGTGAGATCGTAAATTATTGTTAGCTCATCGAGATGGAATATACTAAATATCTAGCGAGGCAGCAATTATATTTATGTGCATTGTTTGTTTATAATATAATTGTGAAAGAAATTCGTATACGTAGATCTATAGATGTTACAATGTATTTCATTTGAAGTAATTATAATATGAATTACTGATTTATTAATATGTGTATTAATAATATATAATGTATACAATATATTATTATTTCTATGGTATTAATATTATAAACCATATTTTTGGTAAATAGTTCATGTATACAATTATATTTGTATGATTATTTTTTTATAATAATTATATATATATATATATATATGTGTCATTAAATAATGAATTTTATCTCATTCCTAATTTCCATTCATTATTATATGATTGTATATCATATTGTTCTACATATAGGTTGTATATATTTTCACCGTTGCATTAATTTCCTAAGTCAGTTGATAGAAAATAATTATAAAATGTAACATAGTCTCTAGAAACACATACGTATGAATGTTTATATTATTGTTAGCATAGTATACGTCATAAGGAACAATTAAAGTTACGCTCTATCGATATTCTATAGAATTTATTAAATGCATTTTATTGTTAACTTTTTCATTGTTATTTCTATTTTATTTATTTCATCTAACTTAATGTAGTTATATTATAATATTTATATATTTCTCAATTTTGTAACAACATTTTTGTTTATTCATATAAATTATTGTTATATTTATTTATCGACATTTTCTTTTATTATTTATTTTATATTTTATACACCATTTTCAAATGTATTCAGTAAATAATATTCACTAATACAAAACATTTATAATTAATTATTAAATTTAGTTTATATTTTTTAATTATATTTTAATATTGTTAAATTCGCTATATCCTGCATACTGCACAATATATATATATATAGACATATATAATGCATCGTGATATTATTAATGTATAGATATTATATATATATATATATATATGTATATATATATATATATATATATATATATATATATATATATATATATTATATGTGTCTAACGCCATTCGATATACAGGCACACATTATAACATATAGTTCAGTGAAAAGTTTTATTTTATATTTACAATTCTAAATACTATTCTATTAATAATCAATAATACAATTAAAATTCGTCATACAATTCAACATCTTATTATGCAATATATGTTGATTCATTTGATTTCTATATAAATCGATATTTTTTTAATAAATATATTTTACATGTATCGTATATTTTAACATTACATTATTATTCATATTAATATATTTATTATAAATATCACTTTATTAATGAAACATGTTCACCGAATACTTTTAAACCTAATACCATCTAGGAACGCTAAACAGTTCCTAGATGGTATTAGGTGTATAAGTATTCGATATAGAAGTAGTATATATAATCATCTATTAAGTATAACCTCACAATATATTGATAATAATACATATTAGTAATCGATAATAAGATCATTTAATAATTATATTTCCGTATATAACAAATATATTAATTATCATATTTTGTGTTCAAAAAATGAATTTAAATTAAATAAATTAATGACACACATTCATTATAATAAATACAATAAATATAATTAATTGTAAGATGTGTAGTTACTTGTATATATTTTAGGTTTAGATCAAATAATGTTGTTAAATAATAACCTAATACTACTTAAATATGTCACCCTCGTATTTTAAATATATAAACTACAAATAATATACATTAAATTATACTACTACTACTACTACTACTACTACTACTACTACTACTACTACTACTACTACTACTACTACTACTACTACTACTACTACTACTACTACTACTACTACTACTACTACTACTACTACTACTACTACTACTACTACTACTACTAATATTACTACTACTACTACTACTACTACTACTACTACTACTACTACTACTACTACTACTACTACTACTACTACTACTACTACTACTACTACTACTACTACTACTACTACTACTACTACTACTACTACTACTACTACTACTACTACTACTACTACTACTACTACTACTACTACTACTACTACTACTACTACTACTACTACTACTACTACTACTACTACTACTACTACTACTACTACTACTACTACTACTACTACTACTACTACTACTACTACTACTACTACTACTACTACTACTACTACTACTACTACTACTACTACTACTACTACTACTACTACTACTACTACTACTACTACTACTACTACTACTACTACTACTACTACTACTACTACTACTACTACTACTACTACTACTACTACTACTACTACTACTACTACTACTACTACTACTACTACTACTACTACTACTACTACTACTACTACTACTACTACTACTACTACTACTACTACTACTACTACTACTACTACTACTACTACTACTACTACTACTACTACTACTACTACTACTACTACTACTACTACTACTACTACTACTACTACTACTACTACTACTACTACTACTACTACTACTACTACTACTACTACTACTACTACTACTACTACTACTACTACTACTACTACTACTACTACTACTACTACTACTACTACTACTACTACTACTACTACTACTACTACTACTACTACTACTACTACTACTACTACTACTACTACTACTACTACTACTACTACTACTACTACTACTACTACTACTACTACTACTACTACTACTACTACTACTACTACTACTACTACTACTACTACTACTACTACTACTACTACTACTACTACTACTACTACTACTACTACTACTACTACTACTACTACTACTACTACTACTACTACTACTACTACTACTACTACTACTACTACTACTACTACTACTACTACTACTACTACTACTACTACTACTACTACTACTACTACTACTACTACTACTACTACTACTACTACTACTACTACTACTACTACTACTACTACTACTACTACTACTACTACTACTACTACTACTACTACTACTACTACTACTACTACTACTACTACTACTACTACTACTACTACTACTACTACTACTACTACTACTACTACTACTACTACTACTACTACTACTACTACTACTACTACTACTACTACTACTACTACTACTACTACTACTACTACTACTACTACTACTACTACTACTACTACTACTACTACTACTACTACTACTACTACTACTACTACTACTACTACTACTACTACTACTACTACTACTACTACTACTACTACTACTACTACTACTACTACTACTACTACTACTACTACTACTACTACTACTACTACTACTACTACTACTACTACTACTACTACTACTACTACTACTACTACTACTACTACTACTACTACTACTACTACTACTACTACTACTACTACTACTACTACTACTACTACTACTACTACTACTACTACTACTACTACTACTACTACTACTACTACTACTACTACTACTACTACTACTACTACTACTACTACTACTACTACTACTACTACTACTACTACTACTACTACTACTACTACTACTACTACTACTACTACTACTACTACTACTACTACTACTACTACTACTACTACTACTACTACTACTACTATTACATTACATCATTATTAGAATATACCAATAATGTATTATTCCAAATTAAAATATGTAATGTTTAGAAAAATAAATACACTTATTTCATTATGTACGTATCTGTTATAAACAAATGAATATATTGATTAACTGGTGTCATATAATTCCCTATGATAAAAAATGGTAATGCATCATCTAAAAGGCTATATGATGAAAAATTAAGATATGTAATGATTAATTAAATAAATAACTACGTTTAATTATGTATGTGTCTAGTTATATGCGTATGAATATATTGATTACATGGTGACATATAATTCCCTATGGTAAAATAGTAATGCATCATACTAAAAGGCTCTTTGATGCGGTCGATATCATGTTTCATTTAATAAGCAACCTCCGAGTATGGATGTAGTGTATTTATCAATAGTAGTTTATATTGTTATATTAATACATTATAGTATCAGTGACCATAATCAATGTCCAGCTCATAATACTATTGGATGTTCGTGTAATGATAATACAATACAATGCACAAGTAATTATCCTGGTGATGATATTCCTATATTTAGTCCATCTAATATTATATTTGAAAAGGTAAGTTTGAACTACATAACTTATATTGTGATCTAAAAAGTTGGTATTTTGTATGTATACATTATGTATTCTTATGATTAATAATATATATAATGTACATATAATAAATACGACATGTTGTATACTAAGAAGGTGTGTTTTTCATAATCTATTTATATTTAACGCTACACATTTTCGTTTACGTATGTAAATACATTTAAACATATATTAAAATTCTAAATTCTATATTAATTTACAGGTTCTTATTTATTACAGCATAGTTACCTTGGTTCAAGCATATATTCTATTGAATATTAAAACTGTTTATTTATATTTTGGTAAAAATAAAATAGTAATACTTCATCCTAAAGCATTTTGGACAAGTGAATCAAATGATAAAACAAAACATACTGAACTTAAAAAATTAATTTTACATAGAAATCAAATTAAATTCATTGTAAGTGGAACATTTGATCCATTGATCAATTTAGAATATCTTAGTTTGCAAAGAAATTATTTATTTAATATAGATTATTTACTAATTGTTAATCTTAATAATCTGAATAATTTTTTAATTTATTTTAATAAACTAACGCAATTACCGACTAAATGGTTACCTAATAATCTAGAATCATTAGATATTAGTGGAAATGCAATAGAATATTTATCTCTTAATACATTCGAAGGTGCACTCAATTTAAATACATTAGAGATGACAATACATAATAAAACTATAGAATACAATACTTTCAGTAAGCTTACTAAACTAACCACTATCATAGCATATCCAACTAATTCAGAAATGTGTACATGTAAATATATATGGGTGATAAATACAATTATATATGATACTAGTGCATTATGTAACAATAGTAATACTAATTATACAAGTATTCGAGAATATCTTAAAGAAGAATGTAAAGACCATATACCAGGTATATATTTATATGTTATATATTATAAATATATATATATATATATTAAATATTATATACTTTATTATAATATCAATATTCTTAAATATGATCGATACAATTATTAGTTATTTTAAAATTAAAATAAATTTATGTTTAATAATTATTTATTTAATTTAATATAATTACTGACAAGATCACATAATTATACTTATGAAGAACTTGTTTTTCATTTATACATATCTATGACATCAGCCGAGCGTGAAGCCTAGAACAATTTATGCATACAGATATATCGATTTTACGTTATGACCTACTTTAATTTAATTCAATTCGACATAAATGTATATTACATTAATCGATATAGGAATACCAATATGCATACTTCACTTTATAACATATATTTATATTATTTTACTTGGTTATGTGAATAACTATGAATCATATAAGTCATTATAATGATAGCACATCCTACTTTAATTCATATTATATGCATTATTTTATTTATAAATTACAATACAAAATGTAATTACAATATAAACAAATATATTTTAAATTTATTTTAAAAGGCCAGAATTTTAAATAATATATATATATATATTATATTTAATAAAGCAAAAATCGATATATTCACTACAAATATGTATATAACAATTAATTATCGATAACTATTAACTTAAGTTAAGTCTTAATTAATCCATATATAACTTATATATTTGTTACAATTTTTAAATAATGTATTTTAAGTACTTAATTAAAAATATAAATATATATATATATATATATATATATTATATGACGTGTGCTTATATATATGTATGTGTGTGTTAATATATATCGTTATTTTATGATTATTTTTATTATAACAAATAATACAAAACTATCCATACAAATAGATCCATCAACAAACGATGGGAAATCTTCACTATCTGAAAATACAACTATTGATGTTGGAACTAATAATACAACTATACATGCAACATCAGAACCATCAAGAGAAGAAGGGAAAACGTCACTATCCGATACTACAACTATTGCTATTATAACTAATAATACAATTATACATGCAGCATCAGAACCATCAATAGAAGATGGGAAAACTTCACAATCTGACACTACAACTATTGCTGTTATAATTAATAATACCACTATACATGCAATATTAGAACCATCAATTGAAGAAGGGAAAACTTCACTATCTGACACTACAACTATTTCTGTTATAATTAATAATAAAACTATACATGCAATATTAGAAGCATCAAGAGAAGATGAGAAAACTTCACTATCTGACACTACAACTATTTATGTTATAACTAATAATACAACTATACATGCAACATCACAAACATCAAGAGCATATGGGAAAACTTCACTATACGACACTACAACTCTTGCTGCTATAACTAATAATGCAAAACAATACGTACAAACAGATGCTCCAAGTGGTGTAGGGAAAATGTCATACCCTAATTTTATAACTATATTTTATTTTATATTAATATTTATACATATATACAATGTTTATTAATATAGTGATATTTTAACTAAATATATACAATTAATTATATAAATTATGTTATTATTGATAGATTTTAATTTTTTATATAGATTAAATGTTTTTATTGATACCGTAATAGATGTATATGTTATACATTATTTCATATAGTTAATTATAATACAATTACACCATTTTGATAATTAAACAAAATGTGTACACTATTATCATATATTTTAATTACGTATTATTTCGCATTACATATGAACATTATACATTATAAATTATCATATAATAAAAGATTAGTACTTGTAATATAGACTTATATACATATGTACCTATTGTGTTAAGCCATGTAGCACTGATAATAGTAATTATTGTATTCATCATAAATGCCTTTTCAATGCCGAGATGCTCCCTTCCACATGGTCTAATAATAATACTCCTATCAATATACTTGTGTGATTTTTAATTCTAAAAATTGTCTATTTTATTGTAATAATTGTCTGGCATCTAAAAATGAGGTTTCTTCCCCTTCCATTAATGTTGTCACCTTGAACTCTTTATCTGTACAAATAAATAATTTAAAATCCTTAATACTCGATTCTAATAATAGTATTAAGAAAAATACAACATATGCTGATACACTGAAATCCTCAATTGAATCTTCGTTTAGTTCTATGACATCTAAGATTAATAATATTCCAATTATAATAACACATGCTCACATAGATGATTTGTCTGCAATTATTAAAAATATATCGAAATCTAGCTGTAATATTGATTATATTAATGATATGTTACCTTATTTTAGTATCGATAATGCTACTATCTCTGATGTTAAATTTATTAATGACACTACCATAATAAACTTCAACTCAAAATACTCTAGAGATAGGTTTTTAGATCTAAAATGTGATGATAAAAACGATAAACTATTTATATTCTAGTCATTATCACTCAATACTAGGACATTGGGAGTGCTTTATTATCATGCTATTAAATCAGGTTCCATTAAGTCCCTCAAATAGGTGTTTAATAAAATAACTTATTATTATGTTAAGAAGAATTATCAATGATAAGATTGACTGGATATCTGATAACTATAACCATAATCAAGAGGAAATATCCGCATGGAAGAAGGATATGACTTTTACCAAATCAAAATCTGAGACTGAGTCTACTAAAAAGTGACTATGTATGTTATCTGATGTAATTAGCATTTCCCTTATTACTATTCGATCTCTTCGCTATAATATTATACTACTCCTTGCCTATCTAAAAATTAAACCTATCTATATTATTGGGATCACTCAAACCTGGATTAGCATTGATGATACGGATATATTCTCATTATATTGTGAGGCGGGTTATAATCTTTATCTCAAACCTCGTAATTATGGTCGTGGGGGATGCGTTGGTATATTAATTCAGATGGACTTACCAACACCTTCCATTTCTTCTTTTACTTTTCTTATAGTTATTGCTAATCTTGTACGTTTAATTTCATTTCCGATGCACTTTGTATTATAGACATTTATCGGCCTTCTAGGCCTGATTATTAAATCTTCTTTAATGCATTTTCTGATTGAATAAATGATTGCTTATAAGACATCATGTATACATTCTAGCTCTGTTAAATTCATTTGTATGGGCGATTACAATTATCATTTTGATTCCATTTCTCAACACAATTCCTTATTTAGGCAATTAACTAAATACATTGGTTATTTATCAATATATATCATGTCCTACTCACTCAAGTGGCAATATTCTTGATCTGATTTTTACTCCTAATGATACACCAACTTAGTTAATTTCACTGTATTCGTTCTGATCTATTAACTGATAAGTATCTGATTAATATTTATATTTCTCTAAGGAAACCAGTATCAATTAAGTCATGAGTTTTTTATATGGAGTTTAGGAAATTAAACTATCACGATGGTTACAAATTGTGAATAGATTATCCAATGATCACATAACCTTTGATTTTTTAAATCACTGTCTTTCATCTACTTTGAATAATTTAGTTATTTTACAAAATTTAGTTTAGTTCACAATATTTATATATATATATATATATATATACATATATATATATAGTTATCTTTATATATTACATATTTATATAATATATTGTTATTGCTATTTATATTTTATTTTGGTGGATTCCTTTCATCACATCTATAGATGTAATGATGCAGTTTCCACATCCCAACCATATGGCTCTAATGTCCCTTCGACGCCGCTTGCATGTTAATTCATCCATTGTTTTAACGAGAGCCGATTATTTAGTTATATAAAATTATATAAGATCACTTCTTCATATTATTTTAAGACCTATGTTAATGGTCCTGACTAGGCTTGAACCCGCGTCCTACTAATTATGTGTTTGATAACTGAGAACTGAACTGAGAACTCTGCCAACTGAGACATACATGCAGTTATATATATATATATAACTAATAAATTCATGTTATTATATAATAAGTAATATAATAGATTTATTATGTTTTGTAAGTAATTGAACACGATCGTTAATGCTATTATTTTTTATAAATCTTCAACAGTTCAAATTATGTAATAAATCAATTATTTAACGATACAATTATTCAACAATATAATAGTTATTAAATATTATTAATAAAATGTAAGTATTGTATTTATATAATAATATTATTGATTAATCAATAATTGATATAAATGATTGCTCATAAATATAATGGTGACACGTGTTTCATGTAATACATATTATCTATCACCCTTTAACTCCTAGCTGTCTGTCGTCTGCATTATAAAATGTATTCATTAATAATAATATCATGATATAATAGGTTTTACGAAATCAACGTATTATATATATATATATATATATATATATACATATATACATATAGTATGTACGAGGGTCTGGTATTAATCATTTATATCTACCATACATTATTAAATATCATAATATTATCAAAATATAAAACAGCCTACTAAGCGAATTATGTAATCTCCATTTGAAGTTATTTATAGAATACCAAGCTGCATATTTAACTGGAATAAAGTTTAGTTATTTAATATATTATACATTTAGATAGATAGATAATTATAGTTGATTATAATCAACTACAACATACTCTACTTTATACTACATTTAGAGTAAACCGGAGGTTCCCTGATATAAATACAACATATGAAATGAGGGAATATAAATATAACCATGATTGTGTAAACCATATTCTGGAAACATATATTGTTAAATAACACTTTAGTTTGCAGTAATTAAACCCTTTAATCGATGTATGTTTAAACAAAGGGTTTGGGAACCGTTAGTTGAGCCTTTTTTAAAGGGTTTGGTAGAATAACTTACAAACCCTTTAGCCACGCACTTATTGTACTAAAGGGTTTCGTGCAAATATCCAATCAAAGGTTTTTATAAATGATAGAATTCCATAAAATATTATAGAATTATTTGTCAGTTGTATTTATAATTTAAATTATTAGATTAATAGATGTATTGATAAAATGTTGATTTTTTAAATATTAGGTTATATATGAATGAATGTTTATTTATACACACAAATAACGTTGGACGTTCTCTATTGTGTAAACAAAAATATAAAATAACAAAATACATACACAAATATAAATAGTTAATTATTACGAATTAATAACAATAAATTTGATTTAAAATAAGAATAATTGATATTAGTTCTTAGTTATACAGGTAGAGCATTCCATAGGTCAGATGCAGCTACACTGAAATAACGTTTTTCATATCTCTTTAGCTTATAATTATTCTTTTGTAATAATCGAGTAGACGCGTTTCTTAGATTACTCTTGTAAACTTTGAATTATAGAATGTCAATCAAATAACTCGGAAGACGATTCTTCAGTACCTTAAAAATCAGTTTTAAATAGCTGAAAGTAGATCACTGATTCATATTTAACCATTTAGAATTAACTAAGTGATAATTGACTGATTCATGGTCATATAATTGTATACGATATAAAACTCTTATCGATTATCTAATGATTCTATCTAAGGATTTAGTAGACGTAACAGGAAGGCCATAATATAGAGAACAACAATAATTTATAAGTGATATAACTAATGATTCTATTAAAATTTTAGAAATTCTAAAAGGTAAGAATTTCCTTATTGATCGTATTTTATATAATTGATAATTAGTTGATTTACACACATTAGCTATCTGATCTGAGAAATTTAGGTTATCATCAAAAATAAAACCAAGGTTTTTAACATTATTGCAAGGAACAATTGTGATAGAATCAATGATGACAGAAGGAAAAACTGATGATGTTCTAGATATATTGAGAAGTTGAATTTTATTCATATTCAACATTAAGCTATTTTGTAAAAACCAATTGTTAACCATATTAATACAATCAATTATAGCTACATTATCAGATGAATTAGCTATTACTGGAAGCTCAATATACAATTGAATATCATCAGCAAAAATTTGATATTTTACAGATGGAAAATTAGATATAATATTTTTAAGAGGTAAGATATACAGAGAAAGATAAAGAGTAATGGCCCTAATACAGAACCTTGAGGCCCTCCATAATACATTTTACAAGTAGATGAATAATTGTTATCATTTTGTATCGAAAATGTTCTTTCAGATAGGTACGATTTAACCCAAGCTAGAGGAATACCTACAATACCAATATCTTAAAGACGTTTAATTAAAATAGAATGATCAATAGTATCAAATGCCGCAGATAGATCTAATAAAATAAGCTGTATATTATAATTATTATCAAGCTTATTAAGAAAATCATTAAGAATAAAAAGAAGAAGAGTTGCAGGACTATGAAATTTCCTTTATGCACTTTGTCTAGTGTAAAATAATGAATTTGCATTTAGATAATTGATTAATTGCTTAGAAACTATTCTTTCCAATATTTTACTTATAAAAGGTAATTGGGATATTGGTCTATAATAAGATAAACACTTAATATCCAATCCTGGTTTCTTTAGAATATGTTTTATTATAGCATGTTTTAAAGATGAAGGTACAATACCAGAATGGAGAGAAATATTAATAATATTTAAAATAAATGGAGTTAGTATAAAAGCAAGCTTATGAAAAAAGAGATAGAGGCAATGGATCGATAGGAGAAGACGACTTAGAAGCCAACATAATATCTAACACTTCAGAGAAAGAAGTAAAAGAAAAAGAGTCAAAATATACACCACACCCAAGTAAAATATCATAACATAAATGAATAAAAGAAACATTATTTGTTATAAGCTTAATATAAGAAATAATATTTGAAACCTTATCCTGAAAAAAATAGAAAAATTAGAACATAATATTAAATTAGGTAAAGTAGGATATATAACCGACTCTGTTTTAGTTAAAGAGTTTATAAAAGAATAAATCTTTCTAGTATTATTTTCAAAGGAACTAAAAGTATTATAATAATACATTTTTTTAGCAATTAGAATAGATGATCTATAAAAATACCTATAATTAACAAATGTAGTATATGTTTCATTAGAAGGTTTAATTTTATATAATTTTTCAAGTTTTCGTAAATGTCTTTTTATTGTATGCAATTCACTATTAAACCATGGACAATTATCATGTATTGTAACAAAAAATCTCCTAATAGGTGAATATATATCTAATAAATTTAGAATAGAACTATTGAAGTAATCAAGATTTAGATTACAATTTGAAAGTGAATTGATAATGTCATTAGAAAAATCATTAATATTCAATTTTTTAATGTTTCTATAATTAATGTAAGCGCGTTTTCTTTTTGTATTAAATAATTTCAATCGCAAGGTAATAGTGAAATGATCAGTTAATAATTTTGATTTAATTTGTATACCATATATAATATCTGAATCTGAATTTGTTAAAACTAAGTCTAATGTATTTCCTAAGTAATGGGTTTTACATATGACATGTTGTTTAAGCGATAAAGAATTAATTAAAGATTTGAATTCAAGATGAGGGGTTATTAAAGAACCATAATGAAAATTAAAATCACCGAAAAATATAGTATTATATATATTCGAATTAATAACAAGATTAGAAAATTCATTAAAAAAAGATGTAAAATCATTATTTGGTGGACGATATATAACAATAATTTTAAAAATAATATCATTGGAAGATTTTAGAGTAATAGATAGTCCATCGCTATATGAAAAGACAAGACAATTTGATGATATTATACGAAAATCGTTATGAATCATAATACCAACACCACCACCTCTGCCATAAACTCTATCACTGTGAATAAAAGAATAAGTATGTAAATTAGTTGAGAAATTAGAGAGCATTGTAATGGTATAAATATTATTTGAAGATAACCAGGTTTCAGTAAAAGCAACGATTGTCGGATTGTATTCAGAGATATAGGCTAATATAATATCAACATTTATCTTAATATATCTAGCTTTTATTAGGGCAATGGTACATAACGAGTTTAGTCAATTTTGAGAAATAGAAATATAAGAACTCTCTTTTTTACTATTGCTATAAGCTAAAAATGAGTCAGACTATTCCTTCATCTCAGAATCAGATACTGATCGAGAATTTTCCCAGTCTATTGCAATGTTACCATCAGTAATATAAGTTCTATATAAGTGATACGTATTTGATCTATGATTAAAAATTGATTTAAATCCAGTAATAAGTTTAGATTTAATCGCATGATAAAAATGCCTTCCTTTTTTAAATTCTCATCACTAATGTGATTTCTGAAAAATTAAAATTAAAACTTAGTTGATTTCAACATGTATCTAGTTGAAAGAAAGTTATTCTTTGCCTATATATTTGAAAAATATATTATAGCTCTCTTATTTTTAAAGGAAACATAACTAATAGTAGATTCATTTATTTCCAGATAACTAAAAAGAGATTTTAAATAAAGAGTATAATTAATCGAATTCGGTAGATTTTCTATTACAGCCATGACATTAGTATGAATCTTAGAATCAGTCATAACAGTGTTGTTTAATTCATTAACACTAGAAGAATTAAGTGAACTAGAATTATTTGACACATTTAATTGAGAAAAATTTATTTGTTGTTGTTTAACAATATCAGCAAATGATTCATTTCTAGTAACAAATTTATTATATAATTCTTCAAGTTTTTTAGATGAAGAATTATCAATTAAAAAATTTATGAAAACATTTATGTCATCTATTTGTTTAGATAAAGAGGTAAGTGATATAGATTTTTTATTAACATTGCATGATTTACAAGTAAAAGAGAAATTCTGCAACTAAAATATAGAAATAGCATATTTTGGTGTAGGTTTACTAGTATTCCACGCAGATGTTAAAATACCAGTAGCGTGAATACAACCATAATGAATAGTATTGCAACAGGAAACACAAGATAAGAAATCTGTATCACAACTGTCCCCGCACGAATAGCATGGAGACATAATAGAAAAATATATATATAGTATATATTATATACTATCAGAAGCTAATGTGCATATAACTTAAATATATATATACAAATACAAAAATCACTGCATTTTAATATACATTAATAGCCTACGCATATATCTTCTTCTATACATATAAAAGAAAGTCTATTTAAATGTTTATTTATTTATTTATTTATTTATTTATTTATATATAGGCGTTCGATGTTTAAGAAAACGGCTCGACGGATTTACAAAATTTAAATTGCTACTAATTCTCTACGAAAAAAGTATTGTGGTTGTTCGGATGAATTTTTTTATTTCCACCTTTACACCGCTCATAATTACGTAAAACTGTCCTTTTAGAGCTATTTTCCCTATATCGGGAAATCTTTTGATTTTAGAAGAAAATGTTTCACACATGAAATGTATGCGAATGTGAGGCGATTCGTAAAAATGTAATTATATTCACTTTACCATAATTAATGCATTCGTAAAGGGCAATAAACGGTGATAACGTTTACGTTTTCGATATATTTAACGAAGAAATTTTAAATTTTTCAAAAACACTTTAAATTTAAGTGATTTGTTATAAATAAATAAAGTGTTTTCTATGAATAAATCTTTGTCTACATCTACGTTGATAACGATTAGTTACTATTATACCCGGGCAACGCCGGGACGTAACCCGGAAAATTGTCAAGCAAATGATGAACAAAAATAGAATAGTTTATAACAAAATCTTACAAAGTAGAAATAAAGAAGATGGAAAATTGCTTTTCCTAGATGCACCCGCAGGAACTGGAAAAACTTTTTTGATTAATTTATTGCTAGCTAAAGTGAAGATATGGCAAATAAATAACATATTGCCGTAGCATCATCAGGAATAGCAGCAGCTCTATTATTGAACTGTAGAACAGCCCATTCCATTTTTAAGATTACAATACATGTATGCAGTTAAACTGCAGTTAAACGAAGATTCCATTTGCAGTATAAAGAATAATTAAAAATCAGGTAAACTATTTAGAAGCTCCCAGCAAACAGTAAGAGCAGCATAATAGCAGCATAACAGCAGCATAACAGCAGCATAATATCATTACAAATTAATAGCAGCATAATAGCAGCATAATAGACATTTAATAGCAGCATAATAGCACAATGTAAACATTTGAGGCTCTAGCATTTGCTGTTATGCTGCTATTATGCTGCTTTTACTGTTTGCTGGGCTGTAGATTTATTGTTTGGGATGAATGTACAATGACTCACAATCACGCATTAGAAACCGTCGATAGAATGGTAAGAGACATAGTAAACAAAGATAAGCCGATTGGAGGACAGACATTAATATTTAGCGGAGATTTCAGACTAATCCTTCCATTAGTTAAAAGTGGTACAAAAACAGACCACATAAATTCGTGTTTGAAAACTTCAGTAATGTGGAAAAATATAAGATTAACTAAAAAAATGAGAGTATTCTTATCAAACAATCAAGATACAGCCACATTCGAAAATCATCTCTTAGATATAGGTAATGAAATGACGCAGAAAAATAATGGTATGGATATTATCCCGTGCGGTAATTAATTGGAAAATAAGAATGAACTCATCACGACAATTTATGAAAATGTAGAAGACCATTATTTGGATGAAAATTGGCTTTGCGAAAGATGTATATTAACACCTAAAAATGACAATGTATATACAATAAATCAAAATTTACTAAATATATTTCCAGGAGAGATTAAAGTATATAGGTCCATAGACAGAGTACAAAAGAAAAGAAGTTGTAAATTATACCATAGAATTTTTGAATTTCATTAAACTTTCCGGATTACCAGACCATAAACTAGCACTAAAGTAGGAGCGCCAATCATGCTACTAAGAAATTTAAATCCCCCAAAATTATGTAATGGATCCAGATTGATCATAACTAATTTACAAATAATTTGATAGAAGCCAAAATACTAACGGGTCAATATAAGGGAGAAGAAGTCATGTTTCCCAAAATACCACTGATACCATCAGATTATCTCTTTAATTTTAGAAGACACCAATTTCGAATAAAACTTTGTTTTTACATGACAATAAACACATCTCAAGGACAATCTTTTAAAGTCGTTGGCTTAGATCTTGAAACCGAATGCTTCGCCTACGGTAAATTATATGTAGGCTGTTCAAGAGCACGCAAAGAAAAAAAATTATATATACTGGCCAAAGATTTTCATATATATTATATAATATATATGAAAATCTTATATGAAAAACATATATTTTTTATAAATAAGAAAATATAAATAAAATTCGTAATAATTATAATGTCATTCGTAATAGCAGGGCAACATTTAAGGGGATCCCGCACATTTAAAGTGATGGTAATTTATTTTTTTTAATATTTTATTCTATTATATAATAATACTTATTGTAGTGTTTTTTATTATCTGTAAAAAAATTAGACATGAATTCAGTCTAGAAGTTGCATAAAAATGTTTTTTTTAACGATAAGATAATGCTATTATATGCTATTCAATATTACATTGTTATGCTGTCAAACTTCAAACGCTGTTTTCTCAGAATAATTATTTCGCGCTAGGTATATGCATTCAAAAATATAGAACATACAAAATATTATAATTATAATATTAATTTGTTGTGCTTTATATAGAATTTAATTATATGAATAGTAAAATAGAGAGATATTTAATAAAATGTATAGAATTCATTGTATTAAATGATAATTTCTATAGAAAAACCATCATTTTAGTATTTCTAATTTTTAATTTAGATATATATAATATAATAAATAATAATATTAAAAATAACTTTCTATTTTCCTATGCATGTATATATTATGAATACATGACATACAAAATTATGTCAATTGAATGAATAGAATATAAGTTCTATTTTTTTTAGTGGACATATATTTTTCCTATCTATTTATACACGAAATTGGCAAATTGCGTGTTATGTGCGGGATCCCCTTAAGACGTTATAATTACCACTACAAGTATAATACCCGGGCAACCCCGGGCCGAAGCCAGCTTGTATACTATATATATATACTTTAATATAATAAATAATTTTAAGAATTAAATTAAATAAATATATTATGCTATAATGCAATTAAATTAAATCAAATTAAATATATATTTATAAAAAAAAATTATATATATTCAATTATAAATAGAATGAAATATACAAATAATTTACTTTAATTAAAAATCAATAATTGAATTTAAATTAAAAATAGGTCAAATAGTATATATCATTTTATATATGATTTATTCTAAAAATTACACATACAATATATATTAGTGGGTAAATTATTTAACTAATATCTAATAATGAATATAATATATAATTTTATAAATAATTTAAAGCATATATACACACATATATATATTTAATAAATAAAATAAAAGTACATAGAATAAATATAATCAAAAAAATATGTGTACAAATATTTATGAAAATTACTAAGCTGATAAACACGTCTGTATGGTATGAAGATTGAATGAAAGTGATATTTAATAAATGTAAAATTATTATATGTCAAATCTTAAGCAATTAATTAAACATGATTTCCAATTGTATCATTTAATTATCAATTTAATAATGATTTTATTGTTTGTCAATATAAGAGCAGGTCTGGTTTACCTAACTAGAGTTAGGTAATTATACAATTTGATAACTGGGTTTAACTACTAAATATACTTTCTGAATTAGCCAATAGCATCTCACAACTATAACAGCAGGCTCCGAGTGCTACACCCCGATAAACTATTCAGCTAGTAAGCTAATTCTGTAGGGAATGTTAAAGAGAGTAGGGCCCCGATGTAACCTGCCCAATATACGCAAATGATGAACTTAAAAACAACAATAAACTCATGTCGGTTAGGACGTCACCCGGTAATACAAGGTCAGTATCATCTATATAATACCAGGGTAATACAAGGTCCGCATCATCTATATAATACCAGGGTAATGATGACAAGTCTACTAATGGTGAAATAATAAAAATGAAACATACATTGGTTCAATGAATGTAATAACTCTCAGAGATGACGGAAAATTAGAAGAACTTACTAACGAAATGAACATATATAAATGGAACATTATTGGATTAAGTGAAATTCGGAAAAAAGGTACTAACGAAATACAAATAAAAGAAGGGAATGTACTCCACTACATTGGAAATGAAAACCGACACAAAAAAGTTGGTTTTCTAATAAACAACAAAATGTGAAAATGATAATGAACTTTAATGCAATCAATGAAAGGGTAGCAACTATACATTTTCATTCCGCACCATTCAATGTGACAACAATACAAGTATACGCGCTAACCATAGATCATTCAGATGACGAAATATAACAATTTTACAATATGTATATATATATTGTATAGTATACAACAATCAATTATATCAGAAATAGACAAACGTGATGTTATAGTCATAGGTGACTGGAACGCGAAAATTGGAAAGGATACTAGCTTATATAGGGAAAATGTATCTGGAAAATACTGTCGTGAAAATACAAACGAAAGAGGATAAAGTCTACTCGATTTCTTGAAAATAAATAGTCTAATCACTAGAAACTAATTTGTTCCACATACAAAATCTAGGATTAACACATGGCATAGTCCTGGAGGATTATACTATGATCAAATAGATTATATTTTAACGCAGAAAAGATTCTCCACAAGTTTTAATATAAAAAAAATACGATATTTTCCTGGATACCATATAGGAAGCGACCATGATCTAGTAATGATGAAATTCAATATACGTCTCAGAAGCCAAAAGAAAAATAAATGTATGAATACAAACTATGATTAGTACTTAAATAATAGTATTTTCTTATATGGCGAAGTAATTGAATCAGTCGATACTTTTAAATACTTAGGCTCCATCTTAGATGATGATAGATCGACAAAGAAAATACTCTAAATAATTGCCCAAATAACAGCCTCATTAACCCAACTTAATCCGATTTGGAACAAAAGAAACCTAACGTTAAATTCTAAAATTAGTCACTTATATTCACTTATAAGTTCAATATTTGTATATGCATTTGAAACGTGGACAATCAGCAAATAACTTCAAAGAAGAATAACATCAATGGATGTCTAAGAAGATTACTCAAAATATCATATAAAGACAGAATGACAAATAAGGAGAAATAATTTTTCATGATAATCGGCAATCACAAAGACCTACTAACAAAGGTGAAGGAGAGAAAGCTACGATGGTATAGTCGTATAATTCGTGACGATTACTCTATGTCAAAAATATTCCTTCAATGCACAGTAAATGGCATAAGAAATAGAAATTTTCCGAAACTAAAATGGTCCGTCAACATACACGAATGAATAGGACTAAATGCATATGAAGCTATGATAGAAACAACCGATCGAGAAAAGTGGAGATAAATTGTGATAGATTCATCAGCGCCGCTACGGCTCAACTCTACAGGATAGATAATCATGTAATCAGAGTATTTTAAAACACATACTTATTTCTAAATAATGTAATTAATTTAATTTG
This sequence comes from Osedax fenrisi, assembly GCA_964019155.1. Lineage (NCBI taxonomy): Eukaryota > Metazoa > Annelida > Polychaeta > Sabellida > Siboglinidae > Osedax > Osedax fenrisi. The sequence goes on from OZ025242.1 coordinate 13,297,544, forward strand.
AGAAATTTCCATTTTTTAAAATATTTATTATATAAATATTAATACATTTAGTTAAATTAATATAATTGTTATATAAATATAACATATATTATCTTTATATTATTTTATATTTATTATTTAAATTTAAATTATATTACGTGTATGATTTGTCATATATATTATTTAATCTATCGTGTATTTATATAACCACGAAGTGGAGCATACGATATTATAAGGTATTAAATAGTTAGATTATGACTATTATTATGAGATACCCCAGCCGAATTTAAGTTTTTACAATAATTATCCTTCATTGAAATTAAAATAGAATCCGTTATTGAAGAAGTAAATATAATATAAAATTGTAATTTAAATAGGTATTAATTAAAAATTAAATCATAAATTATAATTATTTTATATATATATATATATATATATATATATGTTATATTAATTATATGTTTTATTTGTTTTACTGGTGTGGAGATATCAACTCCCATCCAGCGGGTCCCCAGGTTGTGGATAGGGGAATCGACCTCCAGATATGGAGTGTTAGCTGCGAATACAAGAATAATATATTCAATAAGCAGTCCTGAACCAACAATCAGAGAGGTACCTTGGAAATATCTATTACTCTGTTGCCACCCGCACCAGGGTTACGGTACAAATCATTGGAGCAGTAATGTTGTTGATATTAAGCCGAAGAACCAACTCAAGGCCAACGGTTAATATTAATGAGTCAAATAGGCAACTGCCAGCAATGTAGTAGTGGCGAGCACATTTGCGTAATTAGCTAACGAAAAGCATATGAACAACAACAAAACCAAACAATCATGCCGCATCGCTCGTCTCGCGGATAATAAAGGAGCGCGTGTCAGGGTACAATGTCAGGCCCTGCATCACGAAAAACAAGCTACTGACTCATTAATACACCAGAAACCTAAGTTTTTAAAGAGTTCAAAAAATATACATATATCGACTTTCAACATCAGAACTTTTAAAAGTGACTGCCAATCATCTGAACTTGTAGCATCTGCTATAGAACACGATATTGACATAATATGCATACAAGAACATAGATTATACCATAAGGATATCGATATTAAATATAATATTTTAAACTATGGATGGACTCTTGTGACAGCATCTTCATGGAAAAATAAATCGAACAGCTCAATTGGTGGAATAGGCCTACTTATAAGTACCAGTGCAATAAAATCTTTAATAAATGTGGAAAAAATAAGTCCTAGAATAATTACAGCAAACTTCAATGGAAACCCTATTACGACAGTAGTTTCCTGTTATAGCCCAACAAATGTTTCTGATGAAGATGATGTTTCTGAATTTTATAATAACATGAGTTAATTTACTCGCTATGTACCAAAACATAATGTTTTAATAATAGCAGGTGATTTAAATGCACATCTGGGTATTGATCATGATAATAAATTTGCATATCATACTGAAACTAATAGAAACGGTTATCTACTTGATCACTTCATAATTGAAAACGGTTTGAAAAGTTTAAATACTAAATTTCAAAAGAAAAGTGGTAAACTATGGACTCATACACATCCAAATGGCTTCAAATCCCAACTGGATTATATAATTGTCAATAATAAATAGATAAATAGTGCTAGGAACTGTGAAGCCTACAATACTTTCGAAGGTGTTTACTATGATCATAGAATTGTTACCGCTACAATTACATTAAGTTTAAGATCTAATAAAAAGTCAATAGTTAACAAAAAACGATATGACTGGACTACTCTGACAAAAGACAAATCTATTGAAAAGAATTATACAACCTATCTAAAACAACATTTCGAAGACTCAATTAAATCATGTAAAAGTACAAATGATAAATACTTAGCATTTGTTGATTCTCATGCAGAAGCAACAAAGAAATTTATACCGATTAAAATAAAAGAAAAGAAAAGAGTACCATGGGAAAATATAAATATAATAGAGAAACGAAACGCACTGAAACAATTATCATTGAAAATGAAAGAAAATGCTAACACTAACCAAAAAATAGAGTTTAACAAAGCTAGAAAAAAATCTCCAAGATACATATATAAACGAGCAAACTAAATATTTGCAAAAACAAATAGATGATATCAAGACAGCTGCAGATAATAAGAAATCCGATATAGCATGGCAAATTGTAAACAACATTACTAGTAGAAAGACAACAAATAGATCTGAAATTAAAGCAAAAGATGACAAAGAGCGTATACAAAAATGGAAACAACATTTCTCTCTATTACTAGGAAAAAATCCGATAACAACTAATCAAGACATAGTAAAAATAGTGGACAAAGAGCTTCAGATTGAGCAAGGTCCATTTACTATAAAAGAACTTGAAATGGTAATCAGAAAAACAAAGAAAAATAAAACCGCCGGATTAGATGAAATATGAAATATGAAATATGAAATTAGATGAAATATGAAATACGCCTACCAGCTGAAGTATGGAAGACAGGTCACTTCAATCATATATTACTAGAATTCTGCAACGATGTGTACTCTCAGAAACCAATTGAATACTGGACGAAAAGTTGCATCCTCCCATTCCCAAAGAAAGGTGACCTCATTGTTACAGACAATTATAGAGGTATTACACTAACATGTATCGCGGCTAAAATATATAATACGCTACTAAGAGAAAGAATACAACCCACCCTAGATATGATCCTCAGACCAAATCAAAATGGTTTCAGAAATAACAGATCAACCGTCGGACAAATTCTAACTGTAAGGAGGATAATCGAAGGTGTTAAAGAAAAGAATCTTGAGGCCAGCCTAATATTTGTAGATTTCTCTAAAGCTTTTGACTCAATACATAGAGCAAAAATGTAACAAATTCTTAAGTCATACGGTATTCCAATGAAGATAATCAACGCAATTATGATACTATATAGAGATACTAAATCAATGGTACGGTCACCTGATTGTGACACAGAATATTTTGATATAAATGCAGGTGTTCTACAGGGAGATACTCTGGCACCTTTATTATTTATTATTACACTCGATTACGTATTAAGAACATCTATTGATAAAAATAAAGATCTAGGCCTAACACTATCGAAACAACGAAGTAGAAGATATCCAGCAATCAAGATAACAGATGCAGATTATGCTGACGACCTTGTAATATTTGCAGATTCTAGCAGAAATGCTTAAAACCTACTGAATGTCTTAGAAGAAAGTGGGAAAACAGTAGGTCTCAAAGTAAATATTAAAAAGATGCAACACATGAACATAAACTCAAATAAAATAGGTAAAATCTATAGATGGGGAAGTCTTGAAAAATGTCGATAATTTCATTTATCTTGGAAGCGAAATAGAATCGACCGATAAAGAAATAAAAATAAGAATAGCTAAATACTGGGCAGCTCTAGACAAGTTAAGTTCCATATGGAAATCACCACTCTGCACAACTTTAAAGAGGAACTTATTTAGAGCCGTGGTAGAATCTGTTCTATTATACGGCTCTGAAGCTTGGACCCTAACTAAAAAACATGAGAAAAAACTCGATGGAACTTACACAAGAATGTTGAGAGCCATATTAAATATATCATGGAAAGAGCATCCAACAAAGATTCGCCTTTACGGAAATATTCCACCACTAACAAGTATAATACGTATACGAAGAACACGTTTCGCAGGCCACTGTTATCGAAGTGAGGAATAAATCGTAAAAGATGTTGTGTTGTGGACACCGAACCATGGTACAACAAAGATTGGACGACCCAGAAAAACCTATGTAAAACAGCTATGTGATGATACGGGACTGACGACTGAAGAACTGAAGACAGCTATGAAAGACAGGATGACGTAGAAGAAAATTGTTGAAAATGCTCGGGAAACTATCCCGATCCGGTAAGGTAAGGTAATTATATGTATTATATGTCAAAGATTTAAATTATTATAGATATCATTAATTAAATTAAATTAAAATGAAAATATATAACTTTATTAATGTATACAAACAAATTTAATAATATATTAAAACATATAGTACACGTTATATAACTATTATAATACATCATATATGTATATATGTAAGTTTATTTTACAAAGTACTATACTTATATTATATGATAATTTACAATGTATAATTGTCATATATGATGCGTAATAATGCGTAATTAAAATATGACATGATAGTATACATATTTTTAATCTTCAAAATGATGTAATTGTATTAGCAATAACTATATTGAATAATTTACAACATATACTTCTATTACGGTATCAATAAATAAATTTAATTTATTTAAAAAATTAAAATCTAGCGATAATAACAGAATGTATACACTTATATATATTTAGTTAAAATATCACTATAGTAATAAGCATTGTATATATGTATAAATAATAATACAAAACAAAATATAGTTATATAATTAGGGTAACATTTTCCCTGCACCACTTGGAGCATATGTTTTTATCTGTGTTGCATTACTAGTTCCAACAACAATAAAAGTAGTGTCATATATGATGCTATATATAGTGAAGTTTTCCCACCGTTTGTTGATGGATCTATTTGTATGACAGTGTTGTATTATTTGTTATAATAACAATAATCATATAATAACGATATATAGTAAAACACACATTCATATATATATATATATATATATATATATATTTAATTAAGTATTAAAATAGATTATTTAAAAATTGTAACAAATATATAAGTTATAGATGGCTTAAATTAATAAGTTTTCGGTAATTAATTGTTATATATATATTTTTAGTACATATATCGATTTTTGCTTTATTAAATATAATATATATATATATATATATTTATTTATTTAAAATTCTGGCCTTTTAAAATAAATTAAAAATATATTTGTTTGTATTGTAATTACATTTTGTATTGTAATTTATAAATAAAATAATGCATATAATATAAATTAAAGTAGGATGTGCTACCATTAGAATGACTTATATTATTCATAGTTATTCACATAACCAAGTACAATAATATAAATATATGTTATAAAGTGAAGTCTGCATATATATCGATTAATGTAATATACATTATTGTCGAATTGAATTAAATTAAATTATGTCATAACGTAACATCGATATATCTGTATGCATACATTTTTCTAGGCTTCACGCTCGGCTGATGTCATAGCCATGTGTATATTTTCATTTTGTAATAAAATGTTATTACAAAATATTATATTATGTATAAATAAAAAACAAGTCCTTCATAAGTACAATTATGTGATCTTGTCAGTAATTATATTAAATTAAATAAATAATTATTAAACATAAATTTATTTTAATTTTAAAATTACTAATAATTGTATCAATCATATTTATGAATATTGATATTATAATAAATTAATATTTAATACATATATACATTTATAATATATAACATATATATATATATATATATATATATATCTGATATATGGTATTTACATTCTTCTTTAAGATATTCTCGAATACTTGTATAATTAGTATTACTATTGTTACACAAGACACTAGTATCATTCATAATTGTATTAAAAATATATATATATATATTTACATGAACACATTTGTGAATTATGTGGATATATTGTAATAGTGGTTAGTTTAGTAAGCTTAATGAAAGTATTGTATTCTATAGTTATATTATGTATTGTCATCTCTAAAGTATTTACATTGAGTGCACCTTCGAATGTATTAAGAGATAAATATTCTATTTCATTTCCACTAATATATAATCCCTCTAGATTATTAGGTAACCATTTAGTCGGTAATTTCGTAAGGTCATTATTATAAATATCAAACAATTTAAGATTATTAAGATTTACAATAAGCAAATAATCTATATTAATTAAATTATTTCTTTGCAAACTAAGATATTCTAGATTGATCAATGAATCAAATGTTCCACTTACAATGAATTTAATTTGATTTCTATGTAAAATTAATTTTTTAAGTTCAGTATGTTTTGTTTTATCATTTGATTCACTTGTCCAAAATGCTTTAGAATGTATTGTTATTATTTTATTATCCCCACAATGTATATAAAAAGTTTTAGTATTAAATAGTATAAATGCTTGAACCAAGAAAACTATAGTGCTATAAATAGAAACCTGTAAATTAATATAATATTTATAATTTTAATATATGTTTAGATGTATTTACTTAAGTAAACGAACATTTGTAGCGTTACATATAAATATATTATGTATAATACACCTTATTAATTTACTGCATATCATATTTATTATATGTACATTACATATATTATTAATCATAAGAATATATAATGTATACATAACAAATACCTACTTTTTAGATCACAATATAAGTCATTTAGTTCTAAATTACGTTTTTATATATAATATTAAATGAACTAAATATAGGAATATTATCACTCAAATAATCACTTGGGCAGTATATGGTATTATCACTAAACAAACATCCAATAGTATTATGAACTGGACATTGATTATGGTCACTGATACTATAATGTATTAATATAACAATATAAACAAGTGTTGATAAATGCACTACATTCATACTCGGAGGTTGCTTATTAAATGAAACACGATATCGACCGCATCATATAGCTTTTTAGTATGATGCATTACTATTTTATCATAGGGAATTATATAATACCAGGTAGTAAATATATTCATATGCATATAAAATGAGACATCAATAATTAAAAGTATGTATGTATTAGTCTGAGCATGTAATATTATGCGAATTAATTCCATGCGACATATGCAAATTTTACAAGAACATATAAATTTCGTCACGTATGATCACTCACTTATAATGGTTATTGTAATATAATATATATAATTAGACACGCCCACATTATTAGTGATAAACACTTCACTTGTATCTAAGCAGTCAAACCAATAACACTTAAGTTAATCTATAATAGATAATACTATATACCCCAAACCACGAAGAATCATCTGCAGAGTACTCTGGCGGATATCTTGAAGCTACCCAAAGGTAATACATTCTAAATATACTAGTATACCCGATACATATATATATACATACATATATTATACATACATAATATATTAGGATAAGATTATCATAATCTTAACATATAAGTTATAACTCTATAGACGAACCAATTGATATAAATAACATATTACATGGTGACAGCGGTTGTTCTTTAACTAGATAGTTAAATAGTGATATTAGTTTACGTGGTATTAAGATTTGGGATTAAAATCATAATTATAAGGCAGGCTTATTATTATTAGATTCGATATACATTAAGTACAGTGTATTTAGATTGTTACATAACAAGTTGTTATTGTAAATTAATTAAAAATTAATTAGAAAAAAAAAAAAAAAAAAACTAATTAAAAAGTAATTAAATAAATAAAAATATAAATTGTATATTTATTACATAATAAGTTTTACTGGATATTATTAATTGTTTATATTAATAGTGTGTATAACTATCTTATGGGTTTAATACCATAGAATATGTTGTTTAATAAATATATAAAAATATTTATATTCACACAGAATTTACAGAAATAATATAATATTAGTATCCCAAAATTCAATACTCGTGTTTAACTTGGATTTATCTCGAGTTTAAACTAGTGTTTAGCCTGCTAATTTGGAAACACTATTAACACCAGCTAGATCCAAGTTTAACTCGAGATTAATCCCAGATAAATCCAAGTTCACTCGAGTTAAATCCAAATTAAATCCAAGTTTAACTCTAGCTAAATCCCAGTTAAATCCGAGTTACTTCGAGATTAATCCAAGTTAACTCGAGTTAAATCGAAAAATAAATTAAAGTTTAAAAATAATTCAAATTAATATTTATATTATATCTATATATTATTTATACCTATTAATATATTATACCTGCTAATTTATATTATATTGTTATCTATATTATAGCTAGATAATTAATTTACATATTAGTAATTTTATATCAGTTTTATTTTGGCGAAACTATAGATCTATAATATTATAATTATATATTACATCATGTATGATATATGTTCCATTACAGTCCCCATACAAATATGTCCCCTATATCCCCTATATATAACCTTATATATAAGTATGATCCCTAAATACTTATATAATTTTAATTATTTTATAAGTATTTATAAATATATGATATTTTATATAATTATATATTATAGTTATATATTGTTATATATAGGTAGTTTACCATAAATAGTTTTTAAAAAACACATTTTTTTAATATGATAAATTTATCAAAAAATATTAAATATTTTTTATTTATTTTTATTTGTTCAGATTCAATAGATTTACATAAATTTAATAAAATAATAAATAATTAAATAATTGGTAATATTATAGATACATATTTTGGACTAAAAAATAACTTGGATTAAACTGTGATATAATGATCCAAGTTGTAACTAGTTAAATATGGATCAGCTAAATCCAAGTTGATCTCAGTTTAAAAAAATAACTTGGATTAAACTGTGATATAATGATCCAAGTTTCAACTAGTTAAATATATATCAGCTAAATCCAAGTTGATCTCAGTTTAAAACAATAACTTGGATTAAACTGGGATATGATGATACAAGTTTCAACTAGTTAAATATGGATCAGATAAATCCAAGTTTACACCACCTAGATCCAAGTTTGGACCAGATTCCCCCAGTTTCCCAGTTAGATCCAAGTTAAACACGAGTATTGAATACTGGGACATTTATTATAAAAATGAGTGAATGTAGAATCCCAGAAATATTAATTGTAGATAAAATCAGAAGGGCCGAAATATATAAAAGATGGATACAATCTTATGAAATTTATGAACATGCTAGAGAATTGGAAACAAAATCAGAAAAGTCACAAGTCGGCAAATTTCTAAATAAAATAGGATCAGATGGCGTATATATATACAATTCATTTGAAGACGAAACTATCGAAGTAACGATAGATGGAAAAAAAACAAATTCCTCTGGTAAGAAAAACTTAGAGTTGATAAAAGAAAAGTTTAAAGCGTATTTCATTCCAAAAAGAAACTTGACATATGAAAGATATGTATTTATATTTTAAACGTGATCAATTTGAAAGCGAGAATATTGAATGCTACTATGCTGAATTACGAAAACTGGCTAGGACTTGCGAATTAAAAGATTTGAAAGATTCATTGATCAAAGATAGAATCATCATAGGCATGATTGACAATAATTTACGCCAGAGATTCCTACAAGAAGTTAAAGGTATAGAAAATACATCCGAAGAGGTAGTCCAACCTAAACATTTAAAAGAAACAAGTAATAACCAAATGCAGAAAATCAATAATAAATAATACGAAAATATTGATTATATTAACAACAAAATCAATAAATATAAGAATAACGAAACTTATAATAAACCAATCCAAAAGTTTAATAACAAAAAATGCGGCAGATGTGATCGAATACATTAACCAATGTCATGTAAAGCATTCAACACAAAATGCAATATCTTTAACAAGTTAGGACACTGGTCAAAGTGTTGTAAATCAAGGAGTGATAACTACAAACAGCGAACATACGAAACAAATGAAATTTGTTGTTCAAAAATAGACGAGAATATTATCTTTTTAGGCGAAATTAAAACTAACATAGAACAAAATAAATGGATAAAAGATTTAACAGTAAATTGTGAAAAATTCGAAAAAGTTATTAAGTTTAAGATAGATACAGGCGCAAGCGTATCCGTAATGCCATATAATAAGTTATTACCAACTTTAAAGAAGACTAATATAATATTAAGAGGACCAAATAATACTGAAATAAATGCTAAGGGATACTTAGAAGCATTGATTACATATAAAGGTAAAACAATAAAAGAGGACATATTCATTTTAGAAAAACAAATGACAAGTTTACTCTCGAGAAAGGCATCAATAGAATTTGATATCGTAACATTAGTAGATGCGCTAGATTGCCAGCTGGACCCTATATTATTTTATGGATTAGGAAGTATTAATAGGAAATACAAAATTGAAATAAAAGAGGGAATAAAACCATATTCAATTAATGTACCAAGACCAGTTCCAGTACATCAACAAACGGAAGTCCAAAACGAACTAAAGAAAATGATCGAATTAGGAGTAATCGAAGAAGCATGTGGTCCCACAGAATGGTGTAGCCCAATGGTTATCGCACAGAAAGGAAACGGTAAAATAAGTATTTGCACAGATTAAACGAAGTTAAATGCAGCAGTGAAACGAGAGATACATTATATGGCAACGGTCTAGGGTAGTCTAAGTAAAATCAAAGGAAACATTTTTTCAAAATTGGATGCAAATTCAAGGTTTTGGCAAATTCCATTAGAAAAAAAATGCTGGGCATTGACAACATTCCTAACGCCATGGGGGAGGTATTATTATAAAAAGTTACCTTTTGGCTTAACCTCAGCTCCCGAAATATTTTGTAAAGAAATATCTAAAATCTTAAAATACTGCAAGGAGCTAATCGTACACGTGGATGATGTATTAGTAATGGGAATGGATGCAGACGAACTTATAGAAATCTAAAAACAGTACTCAACAAAATAGTAGAATCAGGATTGACATTAAATAAAAATAAATGTGTATTCCATAAAGAAGAAGTCGATTTCTTAGGTTTTAAAATCACCAGTAAAGGAATTAAAGCTGGACAAAAAGTCCAAGGAATCATAGATATTCCAACACCAACCAGCGTAAAAAGTGTCAGGAGTTTTCTTTGGATGATAAACCAATTTTCTCGATTTAACCCAAAAATATCCGAATACAGTGCTCCATTAAGAGAATTTCTTAGGAAAGATTGTTCTTGGATTTGGGATACGAATCAAGAAGAAAGTTTCAGAATATTGAAAGAAGAGTTACAGAATACGAAGACATTCTCGTATTTCGATGTTAACAAGAAAACAATAGCGATAACAGACGCATCGGATCACGGTATAGGTGCGATATTAACACAAGAAGATGAAAACGGAAACCGAAAAATGATTGGAGCAGCCAGTAGATCCCTAAGTGATACTGAGAAAAGATACGCAACCATAGAAAATGAAGCGTTATGCGTAGTATGGGCTATTGAAAGATTTAGCTATTATATAGTAGGAGAACCCATATACGTAGAAACCAATCATAAACCTTTAATAACTTTATTAGGAAGCAAAGAAATCGAGAAGGTGCCTATAAGAATCCAAAGATACAAAATACGATTGATGAGATATGCCGTAAACATGAAATATATATCCGGTAAAAACAATATCATTGCCGATATTTATCAAGATACCCTTCGAAAGATACAGGTTGCGACCTATTATAAATCGAAACCGAAGAAATGGTAAGTAGTGTTTTCGTACCTGGGGAATCATGTAAAATACAATCTATAATCAAAGCTCAGAATAATGATCCAGAGATAACATGGTTGAAGAAGAAGATTATTGAAGGATGGACAAAATCAGATTTGAAACATAATTTAGGTCGACAATATTATAATAACCAACAATATTTATCAACGATTCAAGGTTGCTTAACGTACCAGAATAGAGCTATTATACCTGTCAGTATGAGAAAAGAAATGTTAAGAAATATCCATATAGGATACTTGGGAATCACGAAATGTCTAGAAAGGGCAAAAAAGTGTGTGTTTTGGTTTGGTATTTCAAACGATATCGACAAGGAAATAAGGGAATGTGTAAACTGCAATATAAATGCAAGGACTCAAAGAGAACCTGTAAAGATAGTACCATTACCTTCCAAAGCTTGGGAAACAGTAGGCTCAGACTTATTTCAATTCAAGTAACAAAAATATATTATAGTGGTGGATTATTATTCCCGATATATTGAAACGATGTTATTTTAAGACATGAGATCGATCACAATAATTTCGTCATTAAAATCAATATTTGCACGACACGGTATTCCTGAGAACTTGATCTCAGATAACGGAACTCAATATAGCAGCGAAGAATTCAAAGAATTTTCCAAAACATACATGTTTAAACATTTAACATCATCACCAAAATATCCAAAAGGCAACGGAGTAGCTGAAAGAGCTATACAAACGCTAAAGCAGATCATGGAGAAATCTGAAGACCCATATTTAGGTCTATTGTCATATCGAAATACACCATTATCTTTCGGTAGATCCCCAGCTGAGTTGTTAATGAATCGTAGATTAAATACGACATTACCATATCTACTAAATCAAAATATGATGCTCGAAAAAGATCATGTTGAATTCAAAAAGAAGGTCATGGAGAAGAAACTCAAGGAAAAACAGTACAGCGACAACAAACTATCAAAAACTAAAAGAAGATTGGCACTGGATGAAGATGTCTATATTAGAGACATGGACAGAATGGGAACCGTAATACAAGTCGTTGATAACAATGAAAGAACGTACACAATAAAATCAAAGGACAACACAATCAGGCGTAATAGGATAGATCTAGTACCAGTTGAAAAAAACACAATTGTTACAAGATCAGGTAGGGAGGTTTGACCACCTCAACGCTTGATTGAGCAATGATGAGCTATATGCCTCATGGGATTTAAGGTGTAACAATTTTAGATTACAAATTTGGTATAAGGGTGTAATATAATATATATAATTAGACACGCCCACATTATTAGTGATAAACACTTCACTTGTATCTTAGCAGTCAAACCAATAACACTTGAGTTAATCTATAATAGATAATACTATATACCCCAAACCACGAAGAATCATCTGCAGAGTACTCTGGCAGATATCTTGAAGCTACCCAAAGGTAATACATTCTAAATATATTAGTATACCCAATACTTATATATATACATACATATATTATACATACATTATATATTTAGTGTCGTCATTAAAATCAATATTTGCACGACACGGTATTCCTGAGAACTTGATCTCAGATAACGGAATTCAATATAGCAGCGAAGAATTCAAAGAATTTTCTAAAACATACAAGTTTAAACATTTAACATCATCACCAAAATATCCAAAAGGAAACGGAGTAGCTGAAAGAGCTATACAAACGCTAAAGCAGATCATGGAGAAATCTGTATATGTGAAATATATATATATATTATTACGCTTGATTTCACACGCTACACTATTTCATACGAGTAACATACATACACTGATTTTGTATATTATATCATATTAAACAAATCCACAAATATATATTATATATATATATTATAATTATAAGTATACTAATATAATCCATAGATATATCTATATTTATCCGTTATAGTAATTGTACAATTAAATATTTGTTATTAAATTTGATTTTTTATTAAATTTTAATTTATACTATTAGAAATCATTCGATTATTATTCGAATATGTTACGTACACATACGATTTTTTATATAGTACGATATATATAATATTAAATAAATGTAAAATTCTTATATGTCAAATCTTAAGCAATTAATTAATTATGATTTCCAATTGTATCATTTAATTATCAATTTAATAATGATTGTATTGTGTGTCAATATAAGAGAAGGTTTGGTTTACCTAACTAGAGTTAGGTAATATGAAAAGAAATATTGATTACTCAATAACATTTCAATTTTGAAATAGTAATTTATATCTATAATTATTAATATAAGAATATTAATTTAAATATAAATTAAAAATAATAATTGATTTCTCATTTTTAATTAGTTATAATTTAATAAAGTTACTAAAATAGAGAAAATGTTATATATATATAAATATAGTGTACATATTTTATTAATGTATAGTAGTGATTCGTATAATTATTATATACAAATGTATTGTTCAACACAATTATTATGCCGACATTATAAATTGTATAAGTACAATTATATTATTTGATAACATTTTCTCTATTTTAGTATATTTATTAAATTATGACTAATTAAAAATTAGTAATAAATTATTATTACATTTAAAGTAATATTCTTAAAAATATAAATAAAGTACTATTTTAAAATTAAAATTAAAATTAAATTTCTTGAAAACCTTTAGTTTTCTATGAATACGATTAAAGGGTTGTGTTAAGCGAAACCCTTTACTTATTGATATTTTATAAAGTAAATGCTATTAGATTATATTATATATTAAAATTTAAGGAATTAAGAGTTTCGTCATTTAGTTTCCAATGAAATACATTAAAGGGTTTGGTAAACAAAAACCTTAAATTGTAATTGTGTAACTAGACACGTATTATTAATCAATTAATATTATATATATTATGATAAATCTATTTGTATGCATATTATGCTTTAAATAATGGTTGCATGAATGTGCATGTACTAATGTATTGTGTTTATTATATAAATCATTATCACGAATCTATTTTAATTTTAGTTTAAATAAAATGTGTATGTACTACGTGAATGTAATAATGTATCATGTTTATTATGTATATTCTGTAGACAATGTTAACCACATAATGGTAGCCCAATACTATACACCTATATAATGCATATTTTCATAATGCATGCCTGTATATTGTACATAGCCTTAAGAACCGTTATTCTACGCCAATTGATATTCCTTTATAACTCGATACTAATTATTCATAATGTGATCACATGACTTTAATATTATAAACATCACGTGATTAATCACAGCTGTAATACTTTAACTATCATCGATACCGTAATGTTAAAATATTCCTATATGCCCATATAACTATCACTCTTTCCTAGGTACCTGATATATCATGTATTTATATCATATACAATACTAATATCTTACTAAACTAAATGCATACACTATTTTATATCTTATGAACATAGGATGAACCTATATAATTAGTACACGTAATAATATCATTTACTTTAATAAATTGTTATCATAAATATTAAATAACACAACAAATCTGTTGTATCAGATCTGTATATCGATATACTAGCAAATAAAATTGGTAATACTTATAATGTTTCTAATTTAATGTTAATAATAGATGTATTTAATAAGTTTAGTATATTTAGATCGGTTAATATTATTAAGAAACTTCGCTTTAATAATTTGTTTTCATTTATATTTTATTTAAATATAGTATTTATTGAATGTAATATATATATATATTATTTTTATTTGTTGAGGTGTTGGTGATAGTGTTATTGGCATACTACGATTCATAACTGATAACTGTGTTTAACTACGAAATATACTTTCTGAATTAGCCAATAGCATCTCACAACTATAACAGCAGGCTCCGAGTGCTACACCCCGATAAACTATTCATCTAGTACGCTAATTCTGTTGGGAATTTTAAAGAGAGTTGGGCTCCGCTGAAATGTAACATGCCCAATATACGCAAATGATGAACTTAACAACAACAATAAATTCATGCCGGTTAGGACGTCACCCGGTAATACAAGGTCCGTATCATCTATCTAATACCAGGGTAATACAAGGTCCGCATCATCTATCTAATACCAGGGTAATACAAGTCCGCATCATCTATCTAATACCAGGGTAATATAAGGTCCGTATCATCTATCTAATACCAGGGTAATACAAGGTCCGCATCATCTATATAATACCAGGGTAATGATGACAAATCTACTAATGGTGAACTAATGAAAATGAAACATACATTGGCACAATGAACGTATCTTTATAATATTTTTTTAATTATGACTACTAATTTATTATTTAAATTTAAATTATATTACGTGTATGATTTGTCATATATATTATTTAATATATCGTGTATTTATATAACTATGAAGTGGAGCATAATATATTATAAAATATTAAAGAGTTAGATTATGACTATTATTATGAGATAACGCATCCGAATTTAAGTTTTTACAATAATTATCCTTCATTGAAATTTAAAATAGAATCCGTTATTGAAGAAGTAAATCTATTCAACTATAATATAAAATTGTAATTTAAATAGGTATTAATTAAAAATTAATTCATAAATTAAAATTCGTGTATATATATGTATATATATATATGTTAAAGATTTAAATTATTATAGATATCATTAATTAAATTAAATTAAAATGAAAATATATAACTTTATTAATGTATACAAACAAATTTAATAATATATTAAAACATATAGTATACGTTATATAACTATTATAATACTTCATATATGTATGTATGTTTATATTATAAAGTACTATACTTATATTATATGATAATTTACAATGTATAATTGTCATATATGATGCGTAATAATGCGTAATTAAAATATGACATGATAGTATACATATTTTTAATCTTAAAAATGATGTAATAATCATATTCAAAATGATGTAATTGTATTAGCAATAACTATATAAAATAATGTATAACATATACATCTATTACGGTATCAATACATATATTTAATTTATTTAAAAAATTAAAATATATTGATAATAACAGAATGTATACAATTGTATATATTTAGTTAAAATATCACTATATTAATACGCATTACATATATGTATAAATAATAATACAAAACAAAATATAGTTATATAATTAGGGTATGCCATTTCCCCTACACCACTTGGAGCATCTGTTTGTACGTATTGTTTTGCATTATTAATTATAACAGAAATAGTTGTAGTGTCGGATAGTGAAGTTTTCTCATCTTCTCTTGATGGTTCTAATATTGCATGTATAGTTGTATTATTAATTATAACAACAATAGTTGTAGTGTCAGATTGTGAAATTTTCCCTTCTTCACTTGATGGTTCTAATATTGCATGTATAGTTGTATTATTAATTATAACAGAAATAGTTGTAGTGTCAGATTGTGAAATGGTCCCGTCTTCAATTGATGAGTCTAATATTGCATTTATAGTTGCATTATTAGTTCCAACGGTAATAGTTGGGTTTGGGTTTGTTAAGTTTTCAGATAATGAAGTTTTCTCATAGTTTGTTGATGTTTCTATTTGATGTATAGTGTTAGAGTATTATTTATAATAAAGATAATCATATAATAAAGATATATATTACCCAACATATTCATATATATATACATATATATATATATATATATATATATATATATATATGAATGTTGTGTTAGCAATATTCTTATGTTAGCATTCAAAGCGTAAATATGTGTTTTGAGCGCGCTCATCCGTGAAAAATCGGATAAGTCGATATTTTATATATTTACGTTTATATTAACTATACATTAATAATATTAAATATAAAATAGAATTATTACTATATGTATTCCCAATAATATAACTAACTTGTAATATTATTATTACATAACTAATATATTTCAAATAGACTTACTTTAAATATTAATAAAACCTGTTATATGTTATTTAATAATAAATTATCCCATATTAATATCTCAATAAATAATATAAATTTAACAATAGTTAAATCTACAGAATTTGTAGGTATAATAATTGATCAGAATTTAGATTGGATACTACACATATTATATCTAAAAAATAAATTAAAAAAATAATGTGGATAACTAATATAATTTCTCAATTTGTAAACCAAAAGGCATTGCTGCATGTATATAATTCAATTTTATTATTTGATCATTTATTTATATTATTACACGATGATTACATTTAGTTACATGATAAGTTTCATTTTATTTTTTTATCATATATATATATGTGTAGTATGGCCAAGAATGGGTTCGAACGAGTATATTTTCAATTATTTTATTAATAACTAAAAACCAAAGACCTTAGCCAAACTAGTGCAATTGTAAATTATCAATCGTATATCGTATAAGTAGAAGTACACTGCTTATCTGTCAACTTATTATCTAGCAGTGTATATTGTAATTCGTTATATTTGCGTGTATTTTATAAATGCGTGTGTTGCGCGCGTTCTCTTAATTATCTAAATAATGTTTTCACTCTACTACATATGTAAAAAGGAAGTCATATTATTATAACATTATTATTTATTTATTATTCTTATCTATAATGAAACTTATCATGTTAATAAAGGGGTAATTGTCTCGATAAGCAAAACTGCTTCTATAATTACCCTGGCATTGCTTACATCTGATAATAATAATAATATAGGTAATAAGTTATTACTAATTTATTACTAGTAACTAATAATTAGTTATATATAACATGAGTGTAGAGAGATACCTTGGCAGAATATATATATATATGTATATTATTTCGTATAATATCAAATATCGAATATAATGACAAACAGAATGACTAACTTAGATTTATCAGTGTCAATTAAAAATGATATTAAGGAATTATTTGACAATAACATACAATTTGTATAAGAAGAAAATAATATAATAATTAATGAATTAAAAAACATAGTAATTAATTATGAAGAAAAAATTTCTAATTGTAATACTATTAATATAAATGATAACATTAAATCATATGCTGATATTGTAATTAGATAATCAGAAAATAACATTATAAATATAATTAATGATACATTATAAAATAATTTAAAATCAATGAATGAAATACATTCTTGTTGTAAAACAATTATATTGCATAATGTAAAAGGTTTAATTTATGATGACAAAAAAACTAAATAATATAAAGAAGTTAAAACATTATATTTAAAACAGTATATAATATAGGAAAAATTGATATTAATAAACCATTAAATGCATATAAAATCAGATCTTTAAAAATAATACTGAACACGAAAAATAAAAAAAATCGATATTTTAGATATTGCTTTTAAATTAAAAAATACAAATTATAATAAAATAGGAATATAATATGAATTTGATAAAAATCAATTAAATACACAAAAGAAACTATTATTAGAAGCTAAAGATACATCATCTGATACAATTGTATATAAAGTTAAATTTATTAACAATAATTTCAAAATGATTAAATTTAATATAATTAGTGAAACTAATAATGTTTTGCCAGAAACTTAAAAAATGATGACTAACAGCCATGGTAACAATACCTACTCATTATTCCAACTCAACAATTGATAATATAATTTCTAATAGTGATCATATAACAAATAATGGAATAATAATAACAGATCATTATATTTTATTTTTTATATTTACATAATTTCTCGTGTTAAAAAATGTGATAATAAAGTGATTTATATTAGATATTGTAATCATCAAAACATTGAATATTTAAAAAATGATTTTATAAATTTAAACTGGCAAATTGTAATATCCGAAATGACAGATCGTTATCAATGTTATAATAATTTCATTAATATTTTAAATGATATGGTCAACAAAATTGTCCTTTAATTTAAAAAAAGTCAAAATAAATACCCTGTATAATCCTTGACTAACTAATGAATTAAAGAATACAATAAAAAAGAAAAATAAATTATTCAGCTTATATAAATCTACAAATTGTATGTTTATATATAGACATAGTATACTAAATAGATATAAAAAATAAAAGTATAAAATCAATAAAAATATATAAAAACATAAAAATGATTAATATAAGTAATTTTTTTCACATAATAAACATGAAGATATTTACTAAATTAATAAAAAGAAAAGTAAATGAGTATTCATCTATATTTATTTATAAGTATATTGAAATATATGATGACATTGATCAATGAGTATTTTGCACATAGATTATAAATAATTATATTGAAATTTAATCAGAAAAAAATGGTTTTAAATAATTTTTAAACATTATTCTAAAAGTTTTTATTTTTCACCAATAACAAATAATAAATTATTAATTTAGCAGAGAGTATGAAGTCAACAAACTCATAAGATATAAATAATTGTAATATGAATTTAATAAAATAAATTATATATGAAATATTGATTCCACTTAAAAATGTATTTAATTTATGCATTGATAAATCAATATATCCGGATAATATGAAAGATGCATAAATAAACTAATATATAAAAATAATAATAACCAATCAATAACAAATTATAGACCTATTTATTTACTATGACAAATAAGTAAACTAAATACTTACATTTGTATATTGATAAATTAGTATTTGGGTCAATATAAATAAACTGAAACTGAATATTGAAAAAAAAAATGTTACATTTTATGAATGCTAGAATATTAAAAGATATATATTGGAAATTTTAAAATTGAAATTGTAGGTAGCTAAAAATTTCTAGGATTAATTTTGCCTCAACATTTAACTCTTAAAGAACATATAGAAACAATTATAAACTATAATATTATATTGTATTATATAACTATTTTGTATATATTATTATGTATCGCATAGAAATATGGGGAAATATCTATAAATCAAATATAATATTATTATGTTATTGCAAAAAAAAATTATTAGAATTATTAACAAAAAAATCTTAAATTTAAATCAATTACCTTAAACATATTATCAAATATATCTGAATTACTTATTAATAATAGTATTCTAAAATTAAATGATCTATTGATGTTTAGAAATATTATATTAATTTATAAATTGCTAAATAAAAATTACAAAATTTATTTTAATAATTATTTTACATTAAATAAATGTATTTACGTTAACGATAGATTAATTTCACCATTAATGAAAACACCAAAATACCAAAATACAGTATTCATTAAAGGTTTAAAATATTATAATAATATAATATTTGATAATGTTCTTAAACAAAATAAAATAAAAAATATAAATCAAGTGAAAAAGTTTTGAAATTGTTTTTAATTAACCAATATAAAATATAATACTGATATATATGTTTGCAGATATATGTTTAATAATAATTCAAATATATTATTTTCTCTAATATTATAATGTAAATTAAACAAATATTTTGTATAATAAAATGTTATTAAAAAATCAGTATTTAATAGGTATTTCTCTATATCAATTTTACATTTTTACATATTTTACATTTTTATATATTTTACATTATATAACTATACAAACAAAAACTAAACAGTATTACAAATTAAAAGTATTATAATAATAAACAACTTTATTAGAATTAAAACAATTAAAAACAGTATTAATATAGTAACCTACAAATATATAGGTATATATATAAATATTATTAGACTATGTGATACAAATATTTAGATTCTTTTATAAATATGATATAACAATTATGAAAAATGTATTAATTATATTTTATACTTTTTTTCTGCATGCTATAGAATGTTATTTCATATGAATTTTTTGAAGGAATTTTTCAATGAATTAAATATGAATCAATTTGAATTACGGTGATATACCTCTTGCCATAATTACGCTTCGATTTATCTACATAAAAAAATCTAATATATATTATATTAAATAAGTACATAAGTTAGCTGTAAATATTGTCGTTCAATTCTTAACTTGAAAACTATCTACATATTTGTTACTTTATGTAGATAAATTATTTTTGAATATTTCCCAATATATATATACATATAAATATATATAATATTCTTTATATTACATTTTCATTTATTTAATATTCTCGAACTTTCTCGTCTATATATTACTTGATGATTTTTTATTATTTTATAAATTCCTTCATAAATATAATTATGTGATCTTGTCAGTAATTATAGTATATTAAAAAAATAATTATTATACATACATTTATTTTAATTTTAATATTACTAATAATTGTATCAATTATAATTAAGAATATTAATATTATTATAAAGTATATAATATTTAATATATATATATATATATATATATATATATATATACATTTATAATATATAACATATACATATATACCTGGTATATGGTCTTTACATTCTTCTTTAAGATATTCTCGAATACTTGTATAATTAGTATTACTATTGTTACATATGGTACTAGTATCATATATAATTGTATTTATCACCCATAAATATTTACATGAACTTTGTGAATTACGTGGATATATTGTAATAGTGGTTAGTTTATTAAGCTTAATGAAAGTATTGTATTCTATAGTTATATTATTTAATGTCATCCTATTGACGAATTTAATTTTAGTGCACCTTCGAATGTATTAAGAGATATATATTCTATTTCATTTCCACTAATATATAATCCCTCTAGATTATTAGGTAACCATTTAGTCGGTAATTTCGTAAGGTCATTAATATAAATATCAAAAAATTTAAGATTATTAAGGGGGTTCGCGGCCTTTTGAGTATACAATGTATTACGATAGGAGATATTTTTTTTTATGTATTTTAACCAATTTTAAATTTTTTTCAGCACCTAGGGTTTTGATCCGATTTCAATTATGTAAATTGCATATTGTTAACCAATATAATGTTAATAAAACTTGCTTATTTAAAAAAAAAATGGTTCACTGAAAACCCAAAATATTTTAAGACAAAATATGATGCTAAATTACATTTTTTTTTTTTAATTTTTATAATTTTGTATATGTTATAATATGTCTATTACATTTCATTTAAGCAAGTTTTATTATACATATATTAATGAAGATACTGTGAAAAATTCATCAAGTTTGGATAATAATTGAGAGGGCTGAAAAATTTCTAAGATTCAAAATTAATTAAATTCAATATTCTGAGTAAATCGAGTTTAAAGTTTGACTAGATTTATTTTTAATTTTATGGTAATATTTGTTTATTATTTCTACCATGACAACATTTATAGCATTATACTATTATAGAATACCACACTAATATATCCATAGAGTTATTATTATAATATTTATATTATATTACCAATAATTACACATAATAAACTAATATTTATGACATTTAAGAAAAAAAATTTTACAATAAAATTATTTTTTTTAGTATATTTATTCATTTCTAATATTATAATATAACAGAATACCACACTAATATACTCATAAGTTATTCTAATAATATTTATATTAAATTATATTACCAATTACACATAATAAACTATATTTAATTCATTTATTTTACAAGAAAATATTTTTTTATCATATTTATTTATGTACAATATATAAACTAAGTAATATATTTCTAGTATTATAATATAACAGAATACCACAATAATATACTCATAAGTTATTCTAATAATATTTATATTAAATTATATTACCAATTACACATAATAAACTATATTTATGACATTTATTTTACAAGAAAATAAGTTTTTTTATCATATTTATTTATGTACAATATATAAACAGTATATAATAGTTTCTTTTTTCTTGAATTTTTGAGTCTTGAATTGTCTCTAAATTGAGTATATGTTCTTTCCACAGCTGAAGTACCTAAAGATAGAATCATTATGATTTAAGTATTATGTATGTTATTTTCTAATATATAATATATGATGTGATTACAATAAAATATGATAATTACTTGTATATTTATTTGACATGTAGAAAATGAAAATAAATTTATAAAATAAACAATATATAGTATTGAATTTGATAAATAATCATAATATTGTGATGATTTATATATTATGTATAATTTTATATATTATGTATAATTTTATATATAATGTATGTTATTTTTCTAATATATAATATATGATGTGATTACAATAAAATAAGATAATTAGATAATTACTTGTATATTTATTTGACATGTAGAAAATGAAAATAAATTTATAAAATAAACAATATTTACTCGTTTGAATTCTATAATACATAATCATTATATCGTTATGATTTATATGATTTATATATTATGTATGTTAATTTATTAATATATATTATATGATGTGATTACAATAAAATAAGATAATTACTAGTATATTTAGTTGACATGTAGAAAATGAAAATAAATTTAAAATAAACAATATTTACTCGTTTTTAATTCTATAATACATAATCATTATATCGTTATGATTTATATGATTTATATATTATGTATGTTACGTTTCTAATATATATTATATGTTGTGATTACAATACAATAATATAATTAGATAATTACTAGTATATTTATTTGACATGTAGAAAATGAAAATAAAATTTATAAAATAAACAATATTTACTAGTTTTTAATTCTATAATACATATTTTCATTATATCGTGATGATTTATATGATTTATATATTATGTATTACTAACATGGTCTTGTAATATATCATCATATGAAGTTTTAGTACGGTTAAGTTGTCCGGTGATCGATTTTCTACTACGTCTTGGCATTTTGAAATAAAATAATTAATGACGCAATCTCAATTACTTTGTTTATAATTCGAATTTTATAGCCAATGTAATGCGTTCATTTGATATCAATACGTTAATTATAGATGTCGCTAGTTGACATGATATTAAATAATAGATTGTATATAGCACTGCATTTAAATTTTTTTTAAAGTATACACTTATAGATATAATATTATAAGTTTAAAATATGAGTATTTTGCTATTATTTAGGCCATTTTTTACACATTTTTTTTTTTACAAAATAGGTCTTGTACTAAACCATCAAATTGTATCATTTATAAGTCTTTATTTGCTCTACAAGTTTCAGAGAATATTAAATATATATTAAATAATACTTTTCTCAAATAAAAAAAAAAAAAAAAAAAATTATTTAAAAATCATTTCAAAAGGCCGCGAACCCCCTTAAGATTTACAATAAGTAAATAATCTATATTAATTAACTTATTATTTTGCAAACTAATATGTTCTAAATTGATTAATGGATCAAAGGTTCCACTTTCAATTAATTTTATTTTATTTGTATGTAAAAATAATAATTTAAGTTCAGTATATTTTGTTTTATTATTTAATTCACTTGACCAAAATGCTTTAGGATGTATTGTTACTATTTTATTATTCCCAAAATTTATTTCAAAAGTTTTAGTATCCAATAGTATAAATGCTTGAACTAAGTTAACCATACTGCCATAAATATAAACCTGTAAATTAATATAAGATTTAGAATTTTAATATATGTTTAGATGTATTTACTTAAGTAAACGAACATTTGTAACGTTAAATATAAATAAAACCTTCTCAATTTACAACATATCATATTATATGTACATTAAATACATCATTAATCATAAGAATACATAATGTATACATACAAAATACCTACTTTTTAGATCAAAATATAAGTTATTTAGTTTAAACTTACAAGTTCAAATATAATATGAGATGGACTAAATATAGGAATATCATCACCCGGATAATCACTTTGGCAGCCTATGTGATTATCAATACACCAACATCCAATAGTATTATGAGCTGGACATTGATCATGGTCACTGATACTATAATGTATTAATATAATAATATAAACAATTATTGATAAATACACTACATCCATACTCGGAGGTTGGTTATTAAATAAAATACGATATCGATCGTATCAAATAGCCTTTTAGTATGATGCATTACTATTTTACCATAGGGAATTATATGTCACCAGGTAATCAATATATTCATATGCATATAAAATGAGACATCAATAATTAAAAGTATGTATGTATTAGTCATTTAATATTATGCGAATTAATTACATGCGTAAATTCTATAATAACATATATATATATATATATATATATATATATATATATATATATATATGTTCATAATATAACATATAACATACCTATACCTTCACGCATTATCATGCAATTACAACGGTTATATATAGGACTATATTACTATCGCGTTAATGTATACAATAAATGATTGTCCAACTATTATTTAATTACTTAAAAATATCGACCTATATTACAAATTAGTAACTTAATATTTTACATATTGGTGAATATATTTTAAGATACATAATTATCGTTTATTATTATTAATATGATTGATAGGTTTATGATTAATTATTATTATTTTATTATTGATATGTTTAATACTAAGTTTAATACCAAGGAGTTGATAATAATATAAGTTTTCTATATATAATATGTTTTTCTATAATAAATAATATAATTAAAATCTAATAAATAAATGTGAATAACAAGATTCGATAAAATTAGATTAAATAATATTACAATATTTAATCCGGAAATATCATTTGTTTACATATAAATATATCTTCATTTTGAATTACATGTGTTAAATTAAAAATATACATACATCTATGTTTATCACTAATTATCAAACACTATAATTAATTAACAATTGGACACATAATAAAATAACGTTCTATCAACGTACAATTCTAGTTATTTACTTATTAAGAGAAAGTAACCGAATACGGACAGTGCCCGAATATGGACACTCTCGGTATCTCAGAAACCATATATCATACAAAATGTTTTTTAATGAATAACATAATCATTATTATATAAATTGTCCATAAATAATCAATTCACCTCTCCCATAAATAACATCAACCCAATTAACATTACACCAATATCTAAATCAATATATCTTCATCCCACATCAATACATGAGATAAATTCTATTATACAAAATAACAAATCAAAGACTTCTCTAGACACTGATTATCTAAACATGAAATTGTTAAAAATTTCAAAAGATTACATTGACCTTCCATTAAGCCATATTTTTAATCTATGTTTATCGTCAGGAACTTTTCCCCTAAAAATGAAACTATCCTCCATTAAACCAATTCATAAAAAAAATAATATCAATATTATATCTAACTATAGACCAATATCAATTTTAAATCAACTATCGAAAATACTAGAAAAAATAATATATATTAGACTAATGCAATTCATACAAAATAATAACATAATAAATACTACTCAATATGGTTTCCGTAAAAAACATAATACCACTCAAGCTACACTAGATATTTACAACCATATAATGGAAAATAAAAAAGAAAATAAAGCAATAAATACATTATTTTTAGATTTAAGTAAAGCCTTTGATACTATCGATCATTCTATTATAATTAGCAAATTAGATAAATATAGAATTAGAGGGATTCCTCTTAAACTGATAAAAACTATTTACATAATAGAACTCAACTAGTTAAAGTTAACATTACAGAATCTGATATTATAACTAATGATATCGGTATACCCCAAGGCTCCATACTAGGCCCTTTACTATTCATAATTTATGTCAATGATCTACCATTATATTTAGAAGATAATAATGTAAAATTTACAGTATATGCAGATGATACTGCTATAACTTTTACAGCTGATAATAATATAGAACTAACAAATTTAATTAAAAAAACCTTAATAAAAATAGAAAAATGGTATAAATATAATAAGTTAAAACTCAATATTAGTAAAACAGAAATGATAAATGTCAACTCAAATAAATATCCAAACAATATTATTTCATTAAATGATACATTAATAAATAACGTATATCATTATAAATATCTTGGTATAATTCTTGATAGCAAACTTGATTTTAAAAATCATATTATTAAATTAAATAACAAACTCTCCCAAATTCAATTTTTAATCTAAAAATTGAGCAAATTCATTAAAACAAATTCTTTGATAATTATATATAATAGTATTTTCCTATCATACTTAAATAGTGAATAATAACTAATGGAAATATACTTTGGGGAAATACATTCTCAAATAATACCCTAAATACAACAATTATTCAAAAAAAAACATTAAGAATAATAAATAAAAGAAAATTTCGAGATCATACAAAAGAATTATTCACATCTAATAAAATACTTAGATTAGATAAGCTAACATATTATAATACACTAATATATATGCATAAACAATATTATAATCAATTACCAACAAATTTAACTAAAATACACACAATAAATAATAATAAATATACTCTACGAACAAATAAAACGTATACTATACCAATTTCAAAATCAACAAGAACAATAAATAGTTTACTGATAAAAGTCCAAAACTTTAGAACTTACTTCCAACAAATATAAAAAATATAAAAAATGAAAATTTGTTCAAGAAAAGAGTAAAAAATATGTTACTCAATATGAATTATATTATAGATAAATTAAAAAATTAATGAATTTAAAATTAATTTAATAATATTAAAAAAACATATTAAATATTAAATATTAAACATATTAACATATTAAAAAAACTAAAAAAATAAAAATAAAAAATCGATATCAAATATATATGTATGTATAGATTATTTTTGTTATTATTATTTTGATTATGATTTTTGTTAATGTCAAATTTTGTCTGTCTACTTAATATATTTTATTTATTTATTATTATCTTTTATGTAAATACGAAATATATAGCTAACTATTATAATTAAACAATCACTGTTCCTGTCCCATGTATGAATACATCGCTGGCAACAACCCGAAAATATCAAGGTCTTATTTTGAAGCCATTTGGAAACGAAGAAAGAAACGAAAAAGAATAATAAATGAAAAAAAAAGAACGAAATTAATTAATTAATCCAATAAATATATCTATTTATCTATCTATCTATATAAGTATTTTTTATTATTGAAATATTCAAAATAGTGAATAATTTGAGGCACGTTCTAGCTACGGGTGCATCATCCTAAGCAATGAAGTACGCTATCTGACAATATCAAATCACGATATTACTTCCCACATATACACTTCAGTCTCAACCTCGCACAATATATTTTCTAATAACACATTGACACTATGCTGCAAAGAATTAACGGAATTATAAATATCGCAGACGATATCATAATATACGGTTCAATATAACAGAAGCACAACAATAACCTCAATACACTGATGGAAATAGAAATATCCTATGGGCATATGCATCTCAGATAAATGCATAAAGCATATGGATTCCACCCGGATCCAATACGACTAGAAGTCCAGTACAAGATACATTCCACCAATAAAATCACATGATTACGCCTATTCCTATGGTGTATCCACATACCTAGTCCCATTCAACCTCAACATTTCTCAATTTCTAAAATCCATTCGAGAACTCATCAAAAAAGAGAATACATTCACATGGACAACATCACACCAACTAAATTTCAATATAGTTAATACAGAAATAGTAACCCTTGCATACTACGACACTCGTTGAAATCAACAATATAAGTCGATGACTCGAATAAGGATACGGGATGTACTATTTCAAGATAATTACCCCATACAATTCGCATCATTATCTGTATCTGGCACATGGAGGAGGTATGCCAACATCGAGCGATAACTACTAGACATAATGGTAGGCTTTTAACACTTGTACGACTACATCTGCGGAATATAATTTACCGTGGAAAGTGACCATAAACCACTCTACATGATATTACTCACGCAATTAACTTCCATTCCCATACAAATACAACGCATACTCCCAAGACGTCAAAACATAGCCATTATCTACCGAATAGGAAAGGACATGATTATAGATGACGCCTTCTCATGGTGGTTACCCATAAATACCATATACACTATACTTTTTAGATTCTTTTTAGATTCACGACATTTCCCTTCCCATTCACTGTTAGTTATTTCTAAATTTCGATATACCTATCTCTCTAACATCTACTTTATAGAAAACCTATTCAAATATCTTTTCACCTTCATTTTCCCACTTTACACTAAACTTCCTCAACTCTCTAATAGATGTTTTCCCCAACCCAATAATGCCTCTCCTTAATTTTACCGACCGTATATTATTTTCTTGCTTCCTTACCATTATTTCATAAATAATTTCACTCTTACATCTACTTAGTGAATATCTATCTCTCAGGCATTCCTTTAATTTATTAACATGTAACATATTATCTCCTAATATCATTATTAATTATTTTTATTTATTATTTTATGTTTAATTATAAAAGTGGATAATCTATTATATATATACTTTTTTCAAATATTTTACTAATTTGTGATACAAGTACCATTAATTAATAGGCGGTAATTAATAATATTTGTATGGTCATTATTTTTAAATAGTGATTTTATAATTGATTTTTTGTATTTCGTTTAAAAAAGTTCAATTACAATACTATTATTAAATATATGATTTAAAGGATATAAAATACAATTAATAATCTACTTTATCAATGACATATCATAATTATTTATATCCATGGATAATTTAGATTATATGCTATTAGTAACGTTAATTATTTCACTATTGGTAATAGGTATGAAATAAAAACTATA
This sequence comes from Osedax fenrisi, assembly GCA_964019155.1. Taxonomy (NCBI): domain Eukaryota; kingdom Metazoa; phylum Annelida; class Polychaeta; order Sabellida; family Siboglinidae; genus Osedax; species Osedax fenrisi. The sequence goes on from OZ025242.1 coordinate 13,327,383, forward strand.
TTGATTATATATTAGTAATTTTAAATAATTTGTACTACTATTATTTATTGTATTAAGAATATTTTCACTAATACTAGAAAAATATGTATTAACGTATTCGCATTGCTCTTTTTCATTATGTATTTCAATACCATTGTAATTACATATATTTTGAAAGTTATTAATTATTTTCCACTTATTTCATTGATTATTTTTAGAAAATAATTCATTATAATATTTATTTTTTATCAAATCATTTTTTATTTTTTTCTCGTTAGTGCAATTTGACATTTATGTTTTTATAATATTGAAAAAGTTTATTCTCTTTTGTAATGACATTTTTAAGTTTATTTGTAATACAAGGATTAATATATTTGTTTTTTTTTAAGTATTAATTTATAAAAGGACAATGTTTATCAATTAGAAAATTTAAATTTTTAATAAGACAATAATTTAATAAGGATTAATAATTTAAAAGGTCATTACTTACAATTTCATTTTGTCAATTTATAGTATTCAAATATTTTTTCAAATCATTTTTTTTATTTCTAATGAATGATATAGTATTAGTATTATGTACATTTGTATGTTTAAAATTAAAAATAAAATAGAGTGATCTATTATATCAGATTCTATAATACCGCTAGTTAATATATTGTTACTATTAGTTATAATATTACCTATTAATGCATTTGTATGTATTGTTGTTAGGTTATATATATATTAATAAGGGACGAGAGACATAATTTCGTTAGTATATAATTACATTTTGTTGAGGTATTGGAATTTTTTTGAAAAGTCTATATTAAAATCTCCACATATAAGTTTATCCACTTTTATATATATTTATTAATATAATTTGTAAATAAAATGAACATTTAATAATTGAACACTGTGGTATCACTATCAGGCGATAATGATAAACTATTGTAATTTTTTGATTTTTCATCTATTATTTTTATAGAAATAATATTAATTAAATCCGTAATTGAAATAGATAGATTATCAATTATAATAATAATTATTGATATTTTATAATAAAAAAATCATAAAATTAGCTAAACCATAACCTATTTTTATTTTTTAAATGATATATTCTTTAGTATATATATTACAATTTGTAAATAAATAATAGGTTATTAAAAATTAGTAAGCCAAGTTTCAGTAAAATTAAAGTTAAAAAGTAATTTATATTTTTGTTAAAATTACGTATATTTAAAATAACTATTGTTAAGTTATTTAAAAAGTCTCAATTTTATTTATTATATACATAGAGTGTATATATTTTAGGTTCCATTTAGCGATTAAATTATTTTATGTGAAATTAATTTAAAGTTATTATTAATAAATCTAACTTTATTTATATATATATATATAAATATATTATATAGTATTATAATTTTTTTTATCTTTAGCTTCAGTCAATAGTTTTAATTATGTTATTAATTGTTCAGTAGTAAATTCATGTGAAATTCAAATTCAGTTATATTTTGTATTTTTTAATTTATATGCACTATCAATATATGCATTTTATCTAGTTATGTGTTTAAATTGATTTTAATAGGCCTAATTGTATTATTTATTATTTAATTGGTTTCACTATCTATATTTATTTTCCCAATTCTATGTATATTTTGTATGGATATATTTTCAACATCGCTAATTTCACTAATAATACTATTAATTGAATCTTTATCATATTAAAATGTATCTATCTTTTTATTAAAATTTTTTTCTTTTATATTATATGTTATTATAGTTTTTTATTATTACTATCTTCATATATATTTTCTATATAATTTTAACATTAGTCATGATTATTATGTAAATTAAATAAATATATAAATAAGTATAATTATATATTTATATATATAACTATATAAAATATAAGATATTATATATATATATTTTTTTTCATGATATATTAAAAATAGCAAATATTATACCTGTATATACAAAATGTGAAGATTAAAACCTGAGAATATAGCCCCATATCATTATTACCCCAATTTTCTAAACATTTTGAAAAATTGATTAAAAATAGATTACTAGAATTTTTAAATAAATTCAATATACTTAGTATTTGTCAATACGGGTTCTGAAAGCATACATCAACAGCTGACACTTTAGCTGATGTTATTGAATCTGTATCTGAGCATCTAGAACATTTAAATAAATATTCTATATTATCAAGAGATCTACGTAAAGATTTCGATACATTAGATCATGATATATTATTGAAAAAGCTTTATATTTATGGTATTAGAGAAACTTCATTTGACCTTTTTAAAAGTTATTTATCTAATAGAATGCAATATGTTATTCATAATGGTACTAGGTCTATTCTAACTAAGATTAAATGTGGAGTGTTGCACAAGGATCTGTATTGGGTCTAATTTTGTTTTTATTATATATATAAATGATCTACCAAATATATCTCCTGTTTTAAAACTAATTTTATTTGCTGAGGATACAAATTTAATTGTTAATGATATTATATATCTTGAAAATAAAATAAAACATGGCATTGATAAATTATATAATTGGTTAAATATTAATAAATTATCCTTAAATATTGATAAAACTAAAATTGTATTATTTAATATCAGAAATACAAATGAAAATGTTAAATCAAAAATTGATGATACAGATATTAAAATAGTTAACTAATAGTTAATAGTTAAATTTAAATTTCTGGGAAAAATTATTGATAATAAATTAGACTGCCAAATAGATTATTTATGTTCAAAATTATCAAGATCTATTGGCATTTTAAACAAAGTTAAATTACAATTAAATAATAAATCATTAGTCTTACTATATAATGCATTTTTTAATCAAATTTCAATTACTGCTCCCATATTTGGGGTAATATTTTTATTACAAAACTCAATAAAATTAATATTTTACAAAAAATAGCACTAAAAACTATATATAATAGTGATAAAATGTACAGAAAATTGTATACACAACATAAATCTTTAAAGTTTACTGATAGTGTTAAAGTAAATACTGCCAAATTTATGTTTAGAGCAATACATCATTATCTGCCACCAAACTTACAGAATGTATTCAAGGTTAAGGCTTATGATAATCTTCTCTTTCATAGAATTAGAATTATAACTCAGCGAACACTTTTTTGTTTATCTATTGATATGGGTCTGAAATTAGAGGGATCTTCATAATTACCTCCTTTATGTAACAAAATTACCTTAGTTATCTTTAAACAATTAGGAAATATATCCTATAAAAATATGTTATTGATTAATATAGTCAATGGTTGGCTTATTGATATAATTATGTTTTTAATAAAGCTGAGAAAGAAATTTATTCCCTAAAAGCTAATTTCTATGAGCACAAACTCAATGCGTGTGGTTAAAAAGGCATAACGTTTTCAAAATAGTGAATATAATACTTGGTATTAATTTAAATCCCATATAAAATAGAATGTCCGACTCTAATATATGCTCTTCGTATATATGATTGCCCATAAAATTACTGAAATAACTTTATGTATATTATCTAGTTTTTCCTCTCCTTCCATTTTTGAAATCCATAAATTGATTATGATGTATAATTCAACATCTTCCATTGATCCTCTTCCTTTTGCTGTCTTTAAAAATGTAGTATTCTTACTTTCGATTACTATCTCGAATTTAATTTCGGAATCACTTAATGATGGGATCATGGCTAAATCTCTTAATATACTATTATTACGTCGATTCTCAAAAAATTCTCTCTTAATCCTAACGATCATATGAACTATAGACCCATACCACAACTGCCAATAATAAGTAAAATCATGGAACGTGTAGTCAGTAGATAATTAACATTTTAATTTGAGAATAACTATTTAATGGAACCCTACCAGAGTACTTATAGAACACATTATTCACTGATACTGCTTTAAATATTATTACTGATACTTTCTATACATCGCTTGTGCGTAACTATTACTACTCGACCTCTCGAGTACTTTTATACTCTAAACCAAAATATTCTTATTGAACTTGGTATTTAACGTTCTTCTCTCAGCTGGTTAACTTTTTAACTTTACATTTCGTAATGATCGAACTTCATCAGTAAAAGTATATGATTATATTTCGCCTCCCATTGATATACTATGTGGAGTTCCTGTTAACTCGCTTAATTATATCTTGGAACTTCTGGAATGTTCATCTTAAATCACTAATTAGCTTCTTAGAAACGATCTATTAGTATATACCTCAACAACCGATCTACTAAATGTATCTAGGGTATATATTTTATTTTTCCACCGATAATCGTTGAAGGTAGGGTTATACATCATTCTGCTTCATTTCGTAATATTGGAGTTATCTTCGTTAGTACATTATATTTGATGCTCACATAAGTTCTATCTAAAAATCTGCTAACTTTCATCTACGTAGGATCATATTAGAAATTATTGCTTAAGCGTATTAATAGCTACTTATTAATGCTCTAGTATTATCCAGAATTGATTATTACGGATCATTATATAGTGATTTAAAGAATATAGAGCTCAAATTGATCGATTAGAAATATTCGCGCTTCTATAAGCCTTATTTATAATATAAATCGTAGTGAACATTTGAAAACAGATGAACACCACATAATCTTAAATGGCTATTATTTAGAAAGCGATGCAAACATCGTTTACTCTGTTTAGCTTATAAATATATATTCTTAAGTAAAATTGATTATCTACATAATCAACTGAAACGTCGTAACATACTGAAGCACATTTTAACCATCGGATGTAATTCTTTTGGAGAACAATACTTTATTTAACGGTTTTAGTAATCGCGCATTCTCGTCCGATGTTCCTCGCATATGGAACGTCCTACCGTATGACTTACGGAAGGTACAATCCTTATATTGTTTCAGAAATAAACTAAAACATTATTTAAACACTTCTTAATTTATTGTTGTATACGTTTTATTTAATCTTTATATCTAATTTAATTTAATTTTAATTTTTATTATTTTTTATTTTCTATTCGTTTGTTTTTATTATTTTTCGTTATTATTATATATCAGATTATTACGGCACCCGCTATATTGGTTTTTAATATCTAACATATATAATCTAACCGTTAATACCTCCTAATATCATATGATTCTCTTCGTAGTTATATATATAAATGATAGATTAGATAATATATATGACAAATCATACACATTAATATAATTTACATTTAAATAATAAATTAGTAGATATTATTAAATAAAAATATTATTATAATATATATTATATTTATATAATAAATTTATATTAAGTTAACTAATTTATTCATATTTATATAATGAATATTTAAAAAAATGGAAATTTCTCTACCTAAATTAATTACATTACTTAGAAATTATTATGTTTTTAAAAATCCTCTATTTAAATAAAAATAAATATAAATAAAAAAAAATGTATTAAAGCGAAGTTACTTAATAAAATCTGTTATATGTCTATATATTCGATGAATTAATTTTATAAAGTGGTTCTTAAAATATTATTTAGAATTGATCTTATATAATTGTGTATAAATAAATGATCGGCTATCGTTAAAACAATGGATGCCTTAACATGAGCGCGGCTTCGAAGGGACATTAGAACCATATATGGTTATAAGTGAAAACTTCATCTAAGTTCCTGGATGGGATGAAAGGACACCACCAAATAAAAATAACAATAACAATAACAATAGAGGAAAGTCCCCGATTACCGACCCCCTCCTAATACTAACCCCCTATCGTATCTCAGTAACTATAGGATATATCAAAAAATAATATATACACGAACTGTTAGTAATGTAATGATAAACATGAATAAGTATTTTATTTAAAAAAATATTTAATACTATAATTGTTATTTGATAAAATGTAATATTCTGTTTTTACTTTTTAAATATTTGAATAATATGTTTTTTTAAATTAAGGTAAATACTTTATTATTAAAAAGAAAACTTAATACTGCGAATAATATTGTAGATCAATAACATGTTTATAAATATTATAAAAATAATTTAATTTTAATAACTATTAACCAATATATCTTAATTATAGCAACCCATATGATTTTCCTATTACCGACCCTTTAAATTACCCTAATACCGACCCCATGTAATTTATAATATCCAATCAAAATAGATCCGTATTTTAATTTAAAATATGTCGTAAGTTGTTTGTGTATCATTGATATAGATTTAGGATTCATGATTCCAGTTGATTATATACATACTGATTAATAAATAAATATTAAATAATAATATAAACTATTTTAATATAATTACTATACAGTTTAAATTTAAATTTAATATTACTATTAAAACATAAATTAAATAAAAAATAAATTACGTCATGTTATAATTAATTATATTTATTATAATTATAATTTATAATTATAATTATATCTACTATGTTTATTGGATATTATAATACTACAATTATGTATATACCACTATTATTTTAGGGGGTCGGTAATAGGAGAAGGGGGTCATTATTAGGCACATGTATCCGATTACCGACCCCCCTGTTTATCATTGTAAATATAATTATATAAAAAATTAAAAATAGCCACATTATTCATTGCCATAATATTACTCAAATTACAAAATTTCAAATAAATATATTTAATATTGAATAAGTTATTACAACTAATCATTTAGGGGTCGGTAATCGGAGACTCTCCCCTAATCACATCAACGTACGCTTGTCATTATTTACGTAGATAACCCATCGATATAAATAAAGTGGATAAGCAATTGAATGTAGTGTATGACACTATCCAATACGGGCGCTGCAGTCGAAACCCACTATCTGGCCCACTACTTTTTATTTAAAATTAATATTTATTTATACATATATATTGATAATTACTACAAATTTTAATGTACTATCTATACTAAAAATAAAATGATATATTTAAAATGCATTATATCAATATTCCTCGTAATTTTGTGTATTTAAATTGAAGATATCATACTATTGTATATATATTTATAATCTGATCCATTGATATAGATAGAAGTCACTTTAATCTATTTCGACGAAAAGACTACTGTTTTAATATTTGACATATATAATATGAATAATATCCAATCAAAATCACTGATTCCATTTTGTTAATTTATCGATAAAAGTGTCATTCGCGTGTCTATCTTTTACATGCATTGTGTGCGTCAATTGCTTATCCACTTTCTTTATATCGATGAGATAACCTCGGCAACGTAAGCAACACATAACTTAGTCCGGCACTGCATGTCATATAGAGAATAATACATATGACCAACACCTTCCCTTTATTATTCATTTACATAATCACATAACAATTTAAACCAATATACATATACTAAACTTAATATGTAAATATAAATAAGTAAATATAAACCTATCATTAAATTAACAAATAAACACATTATAAGTATTACCAATTTGTATTTACTATTATATCTGTATATTTATTATAACAATTTATTAGATTACATTATTCTTTATACTAATTATATAGGATTCTCGTGAGTTTATAATATATAAAATAGATGAAGTTAGTTATATTAAACTAAAATAAATAAAAATAAAAATAAAATTAATTCATGGTGATGATTTATAACAAGTAAACAATTTTCTTCAAATCTGCAAATTACCAATAATATTATATATATATTTATAATGTATTAACATTATAGTTCTTATAATATATATATATATATATATATATATATATATATATTGTTATTGTTATTTTTATTTGGTGGTGTCCTTTCATCCCATCCAGGAATTTAGTAAGTCTTCAAAAATGTAATAGTTTTCACTTCTAATCATGTATGGTTCTAATGTCCATTCGAAGCCTCTCTCATTTTAAGGCATCCATGATTTTAACGAGAACCGATCATTTTTGTATACACAATTATATATATATATATAATTAATTATATAAAATATATGATGAGAGACGAAGTAATTCAACGCCAGTTACAATATAATGCGATCATCATATATCATTAATATTATTTATTTGGGTATATACATTTTTAAATGATAATTAACAAAAGTATTTATAATAACATGGTAATTTAAGATAAAAATAAAATGGTAATATATGCTCATGATATATTACATGATACACAAATATTTTATAAATCATAGACAATTACAAATAAATGAGTTTTTAATAATGTATAGAATTATAATATTGATTCATAAGAGATTAAATAAATATCGAGTATGTTTCACTCGATAGGTGCTGCCATACTAAATGCTCGGGTGTTGTGTGTCGATTTATATAGTGTATTGCTTTCAATTTGATATAGATTATATGGTTTCTATACTCTCAGACTTACATATGGCTTTATTAATTTCGCGAGGTATGTCGTTGTATTGAGATGTATACAGTATGATTGCTATATGTTAATAAGTCGGGTTTAGGTAAGCCGTTTCGAGTTTGAATTATGAGTTCTAGGATAGGTAGTCATAGCATAAGTTTACTATTTACATAATTATACATATACATTATATTATTGTAATTATAACAGTGTATGTTTGCACAATTATATATTTAATTATATCCGATCATTAAACATACTGTATTTAGAACGGAACGCATTCATTTTTATCTACATTTAGTATACCTACATTTTATCAACCTAGTATAAATCAGGGAATTATTTAGTTTTTATCTTTTTCATCAATTTTTATCTATCTATATATACTTTATTAAGAAACTAGACTTATTGTTCAGTTAATTATGTAATCTAATATTCTATAAATAGATTTATATGGAGTTCCCCGAAGTTACTTTATCGGCTTGTAATTGTTTTATATTTAACAAATATTATACAATGAATACTACACGTATGTATGGCAGAATTAAATTATTAATTTCGCATATATAGTATACTATATACATAATAGGTTTTCTCATAATACCCGTTATTTAAACACTATTGATTAATTACGGTATGATACATAACGCATGCGACACATAACACTGCGTGCCTAGACTTCCAGGGTGGCAGGGGTATACTTAATGAAGATAAATGTATGAAAAACGTGTTATTATATATGTCATTATAGGTGTGGTCAATACTTACATGTATAATGTTATTAAATATATATGCTAATTATATATTTCAGTGATAATATAAATACATATTATTACATTATTTTTGTTGGTTATTTTATAAATTAAACGTTTAGAGATTTACAAATAATTCACCATCTATAGTTTCTTATTTACATAATTTAATACATCTATTATATTACTTATTATATAATACCATGACTGAATTAGTTATATATATATATATATATATATATATATATATATATATGTATATTAGATTGGATTGGATTGGATATTTTATTATAATACACATATGGTAAAAAAATTACCCTCACATGTGTGGAAACGTAACAAATAAATAATCAAAAATAAACTAAATAGTGAAATACAAACTGAATATACAAATAAAATGTGCATAGTATTAAAAATAAAATTAGGATAACGATCAAGATCAATAAATAGGTTAATTTAGATAGTCTTTGAGACAATTAGAAAATATACGCGGATACTTCAATTCACGTAAGTAGTTCGGCAGTATATTCCATCTGGCTAGCGCAATTCTAAACACAGAGAGAGACTGCATTGCATTGCATCCATTTGGCATCTCGAGTAGAGTAGCATCAGAATAACGCAGATGCTGGAGAATCTGACGACGCACAAACAAGCCACGTATATTGCATTAATGTCGTAATCATAATCTAATATATATTATTATAATAAATATTATAAATAATCTAATTGCATATTATTACAATATTAAATATATGTACTATACTTGTATGTATGTGTGTACTATACATATATTATTTATTTGTATTATTATTAAAATTATTAATTATAAATGAAACTGCGTTTACATATGGTTACATTTTATCTTCGCCAGTTATTAACCTTTACACTACAATTACAATGAATTTATAATATTAGAAGATATATTATAGGCGATTATCTTAGGCGAAAATTCCAAGTTATATTTACAAATGAAAACTTGTTTCGAAATCGTATATTATTATTATGACATTATAACTATATTAAAGAAACTATAAATAGTAATATATAATACTCTTAACAATATTTCTCACTCTATTAGTACCTCACGTGATATTCTAATTGCTATATAACCACTACAATCACATATTAAAGAAGTCATTGAAATATACTACTATATATATGTTTTAATATGTATATGTGTTCATATATGAATACCCTATACTGTATACAGTTATTATTATAATAATATAGTAAAATAGAGTGTACTAAATAATAAATAGTAAATTCAATATATGTTAGATGATAAATATGACATCATTGTACTTGGTATTTTATTATATGGTGAGTCATGGTTGTGAGATTACTGATGATTAATACAGATAACATGTATACAGGTGATTTACTAAAAGAAATATTACATTGGCTAGAAAATCTTAAATCCGTAAACAAATTACCATGTATCAAAGGTTGGAAAATCACATTAAAGTCAATAGTAAATTTATTTGAAGAAATAAATGTAAAATATGATGTTAAATTTATACATACAAGAAGGTGAGTAAAATATTAACAAAACAATTATATTTAATTTTAAAATTAATAACAATTATAAATATATAGAAAACTTGTTTGCCCAAGTTAGAGCAAAAGGATCATAAAGGATAAATCCTACTGCAAGTCAATTTTGATAGGCATTGAAACACGTAAGTATATACATTTGCATATTAATCCTATGATATTAAATAATAATGCATCATACTAAAAGGCTATATGATGATAAATTAAAATATGCAATGATTAATTAACTAAATAAATACGTTTAATTATGTATGTGTCTAGTTATATGCGTATGAATATATTGATTACATGGTGAGATATAATTCCATATGGTAAAATAGTAATGCATCATACTAAAAGGCTCTTTGATACTATCGATATCGTGTTTCATTTAATAAGCAACCTCCGAGGATGGATGTAGTGTATTTATCAACACTTGTTTATATTGTTATATTAATACATTATAGTATCAGTGACCATAATCAATGTCCAGCTCATAATACTATTGGATGTTGGTGTAATGATAATACAATACAATGCACAAGTAATTATCCTGGTGATGATATTCCTATATTTAGTCCATCTAATATTATATTTGAAAAGGTTAGTACTAAATAACTTATATTGTGATCTAAAATTATATTATTTAATGTATACATTATTTATTCTTATAATTAATTATTTAATTAATATATATATATAATAATTCTAAATATATAATCTATATTATATTTTATATGTATACTACTAATAAATATAAGTTAGTTATTATAGCATAAACTCTATTCTTTTCTTAAAGAGCTAGTCATTTAAAAAATAACTGTATTCGTCCGAGTATTTTAAAAAGCCTAGCCTAAATGTTTAACACCAAGGCAAATGCAATTCAAATTGTTAATAGGAAATCATTGTATCATATCAATATGTTAAGTGATACAAATTGTGAAAAAGCCAAAACAAGTGGTGATCATAATTTTTTTTATTTCTGAAGAATTGTTTGTTCATTTCTTAACTTTGCAATTTATTCATTCTATCGGTTGTTTGCAACGATTACAACTATAGTACTCACACGTGACTTATCGCACTGTATGATATATATTGCAGGAATATCATATTGTATAGCATATTATACTATTTATGTTTCATTTGAAAATATGTAATTAAGATTCCATTATTTATTTATGTTGATAATACATTCATTTTAAATGTTACATCCATATATAATAGCTGTATCTGTATTGTATGTATATATATATATATATATATATATATATAGGGGAAAGTCTCCGATTACCGACCCATAAATGATTATTTGTAATAAATTATTCAATAATAAATATATTTATTTGAAATTTTGTAATTAGGGTAATATTATGGCAATGAATAATGTGGCTATTTTAAATATTTGATATAATTATATGTACATGAATAAACATGGGGTCGGTAATCGGATACATGTACATAATACCGACCCCCTTCTCCTATTACCGACACCCTAAAATAATCGTGATATAAATAATTGTAGTATTATAATATCCATTAAAAATAGTAGATATACATTAATATAATTAATTACAATATTCACGCAATTTATTTTGTATTGAATTTATGTTTTAATAGTAATTTTAATTTTAAATTTAACTTTATAGTAATTATATTAAAATAGTGTATATTATTATTTAATATTTATTTATTAATCAGTATGTATATAATCAACTGGAATCATGAATCCTAAATCTATATCAATGATACACAAACAACTTACGACATATTTTAAATTAAAATACGGATCTATTTTGATTGGATATTATAAATCACATGGGGTCGGTATTAGGGTAATTTAGGGGGTCGATAATAGGAAAATCATATGGGTTTCTATAATTAAGATATATTGGTTAATAATTATTCAAATTAAATTATTTTAATAAAAGTTATAAACATGTTATTTATCTACAATATTATTCGCAGTATTAAGTTTTCTTTTTAATAATAAAGTATTTACCTTAATTTAAAAAAACATATTATTCAAATATTTAAAAAGTAAAAACAGAATATTACATTTTATCAAATAACAATTGTAGTATTAAATATTTTTTTAAATAAAATACTTATTCATGTTTATCATTACATTACTAATAATTCGTGTATATATTGTTTTTTGATATATCCTATAGTTACTGAGATACGATAGGGGGTCAGTATTAGGAGGGGGTCGGTAATCGGGGACTTTCCTCTATTGTTATTGTTATTGTTATATTTATTTGGTGGTGTCCTTTCATCCCATCCAGGAACTTAGATGAAGTTTTCACTTATAACCATATATGGTTCTAATGTCCCTTCGAAGCCGCGCTCATGTTAATGCATCCATTGTTTTAACGAGAGCCGATCATTTATATATACACAATTATATAAGATCACTTCTAAATAATATTTTAAGAACCACTTTATAAAATTAATTAATGGTCAGGACAAGGCTTAAACCCGTGTCCTGTTGCTTGTGTGTCTGATACCTTAGCCACTAAGCCACACAGGCAGTTTATAATCAGTTTACAGTTTATAATCTTCATATATATATGATATGAAGATAAAATTTTCATATTAGCTTTATTCGTTATACGAGAGACCCTATAGTGTATATAAAGTAGTTGAATACTAATAATAATAAATGAGATTTTACCTCTCAGTATCAAGTACGATATTGTTTCGTCGAGGGCCTAATGTATAATGAAATAAATATGGGTAAAATAAGGAGTGACCGACCTGTGAACATTGTCCAATCAAATTAATAATATATTATAATAGTATATATACTAAATATATTGTACTAAATACCCATACCATCACATATATATATATATATATATATATATATATATATATATATATATATATATATGTAATAAAGTGAATGTTCTGATACAGTTTATTTAATCAAAGCAAAGACATGTTGGACATAATAATAATAATATAACATAATAATAATAATAGTACTTACAAAGATTTTGCGAAGCAAAGATATAACACTCCCTATGCATGCAACGTAATTTAGTAATAGCCCGAACCGCTGCTAGCAGTAGTATCGAAATCACTGAAATAGATTTAGGTTCGGCTCTGTTTGCATACAACAATGTTTTCATTTCTCTATTAAATTACATGCAATATAAATTAGCTTTTACTCACTAAATATATACTTATAGCATTTAAAACATACATATCATATTTGTTTGTTATATATTAGTAATGAACACTTAGTTTTCATCATATAAATATTAATTTAAAGCATATTATTTAACATTTTAAAAGTGTATAGTTAAATACGAATTTACATTATAAACAACGCATAGTTCCTAAAAGTAACCCGCTATAGGTGGTACCAGGGTATTTTGTATAGAAATTCGAATTACACGATTTCGCGTAAGTGTTATATCTTTCCTTCGGAAAATCTTTGGTACTTACCCGATGAGATGCATAACGAAAAATGAGGCAATCTCACCGAGTGGAATTTATTCTATAGATAAATGAGGAAATATACTTTACAGCCGATAAAAATATAAAATACCAGAAAAAAAAACAAACATATATATGGCTATGGCTATTCAATT